>KZ061828.1:190696-208236 GCA_002091835.1 Anopheles maculatus
CTTCCAGCTAGTTGCCCCAAGCTTGCGGGGGGCTATGCGGGCGGAAGGGGAATCCTGCCAATGTCGACACCTTGGTTAAAGGACGCAAGGTACGAGCCCGGGTAGGAAGAGAGGAGGAGTGATCACGCCTTTGGTGCCAATTAGTGTCCCTTCAAGATTACCGCGGGTGGGGTCTCGTGGGGATTAAGAGGCTTGCGTCAATTTGGTCGATTTTCGGAGGTTTAAATCCTTACCATATACTCTTTCTTCTTTTGCTACTAAATTCTTTATTTGTTTCGGTTCTGGCGTCGTTTACAAATCAACTTTTTATCTAGCGATGACTAATAGTGATTTTCTCGGAAAATACTAAGGACTAATCCTTTTCCTAATCCTTGCGATGAATAAAAAAGTTCCGTTGCGCCTGGGCTAGAACCTAGTACCTAGCGTGCGCGTCCCAGGTCGCTTACGCACGTCACCGCGCAGCACTTATACGTCACATGTTTCAAAACCCGGTTTTGAGGGCTTAGTAGTAGTGGTACTACTAAGCAACGCCTATCCTGCACTGTATCCTACTCGGTCGCAGGAGCGACAGATCCAGACACTTTTATTTTATTTTGGTTGCGATATGAGATCAATATTACGATTATTTGCACTATATTTCCTCACCATTAAAATCATTGAACTGCTTGGCTCAATGTTCAACAAGGCGTTTAGGACAAGGCGCTAGTTTGGGTCTCTGCTTATTGTGGAATCCCCGACAGTGAGAAGGACTGTTCAAAATTGTAGAGAAAAGTTAAAAGTACACTCTTGCACTGCAATAGTGTGCCAATAATCCAAAACCCATCTCCACCCCACAACAATGTTGACTCTTAACTGATCCGTACGTAATTATATAGCTGTTATGGAGAGATTACAATAGATCAGGCTTATGGATTGAGATTATTTCCGATCGTTTGGTCGTAATTGGGTTGGGAACATTTCCGAACAACAAATTTAATACAAACGAAACCACTTTCTTAGCGGAAAAGCGATTAAAATTTATCAGCAATTATCTAGGCACGAGAAACTAGGATTAGGACTTTGTGCGCCCTAGGAAACCGGATGTTAAAGCAGATATCGCCGCTGGTCATCCACATGACCACAGTGTTGCTATCTTACTTGGCAATCTTATTATGCGTTTTTTTCTTGCTTCGCTTGGGAGCTTGGGAAAAGGTGAAAGAAAGAGATAGTCCGCACCCCCATCTATTAGCCCTTGCATCTCAAATCCGTGGGCGATGGGTGTTTCTCTTCCCATTCTGTGCCTCTGTGCGAGTGTGCTATTTTATGGTGTGGTTCTTGGCTAATTAATTTTAGCCCATTACTTAACGAAGCCAACATATGATTTCGAAGAAAAACCTTCGCCAGCTTTGGGCAACGCTCTGTGACTTCTTGTGCTGTTCGTAACTGGCTGCATTCGATGAGGTTGGCTAGTGACGCTTGGTGGGCATCTTATCTTCTTTTGATCGTTGTGTTTTATGTTCTGCTTGCTTCGCTCCGTACTACCCACGGTTGTTAGTAACTCTTTTCCTGGAACAGTTAGCACCGCCAAACTGGTTGGAAATGATCGAAAAATTATTGTAACGCGAGGGAGTGTTACTTGTGTGGGCTGAGTTCTTGCGGCTGTACGATCTCATGTAAAAGTTAATTCTGTACAATTTTATCTAATCGTGGTTATTTTGCTGTTATTTTTTCTCTTTTACAAAAGATAACAAGACTTTGGAAAGGAAAAACAAAACCCCATACGCACGTAACCAGTTCGAAACCGTTCGGTGTCAACGTTCGGGTTAGTTGTACGCGCATTAAACCACAAAATAGATGTACCATTTGGCTGAGGTTTTTAGAAAGCACATCGTCCACAATTTGCATTTGTCCTACCGGAATCGTATTATTTGCGGCTGGCTGTCAGCGCGGTTTTGTGGTGTGTAAAATGTCCGAATAAATTTATCCACCGTACCACGCACGCACCTTGCATAGATTCCTGTCCGAATGCTCTTTGTTCTTACGCCGGTGGAAAGCCGTTATTAGACGCGATTGGAGCGAACGCGGGAAAATGATGCGGGTTGAACGTAGATTTGCCAATTTGTTACCCCGATCGGTGCGTGTGTTTTCCTTGTTTTTTTCCATTTGCAATGTTACCCCGTTAGAACCACTGGCTGGATGTATTATTTTTACGGTAATTAGATAGCCTCTCATTGGTGTCAATGCGTGTAGGTTGGGGTAGGTTGGTTTCGTTTTCCATCCTTCCATCCCCCAGCCATTCCGGCTCGATTCACACTATTTTCCTCCACCCAAAGCAAACAGGTATTGGGCATTATGGTGTACGGCTCATGTTAAAGGTTAGCTTAAACTAGCGCGGTCCGGATTCTGCCCCAACTTTCGCACCCTCCATTCTGCCGTTTAAACCCACCATTTTCTTCTAATGAGCACCAGTTTGCCTTTGGGTTAAATTCAATTAAAACATACATAAGCACTCAGCATGGCAATTGTAATCCCCGGCCCCCATCCGGGGTACGGCCGGGCAATAAAACATTGCGCTCGGGAGTATGAAGAGCGGCGAGCTGGCTGGTGACTCACCAGGCGCCTCCACCTTGTATAAAAGTGGCGTCCCACGGTTCCACCTTTGCACGTACATGCTGCTGCCAACTGTTGATTGTGTCGGTTAAATAAATGTGAAATTTTAAATACTTTTCGGTGGCACCGTTTTGTGGCTGGATGCGGCAACCGGACCGGGTGGATCGTGTGGAACAGGTTCCCCACGGGCAGCTAAAGTGCAAATCTAAAATTCATTCAGATTGAGTGTGTTGCTGCGGGGAGTGTGTAAAATTAGAACGTTACAATTAACACGCGACAATGGATTGCAAGGGAGAAGGGAAGTGGTTGTCGGTGTGAAGGAGAACATTGGGTTATGTAGGGATTTTTGGGACCATGGTCACGTTGCACCCGCACGCTTTATGAAATGCACCGGTGAGGAAAAACTCAACCACGACGTTTATTTCCGGTGGGTTGGTGGCGGTTTTGCAATTTGTGTGATTGTACGCCAAAATTTGCTAGGATGAGTTAAAGGCAATAATTTGTTTAACTTTTTTAAAACTTGTAATAAAGTATCATAGCAGTGAATTAGACGAAAAGTTGATTTTTTCATATAAATTTACAATATTCTTTTTTAAAATACCTGAAAAAAGTTTTTCTACTCATAAGAAACATTACTTCTTAATAAATTTGTGATAGTGTCTTCTTCTTTCTTGGTCTAACGACCTCTTACGTCATGCCTGCCATTTTTGGCTTACTAGACTTATTGTTACCGCATTGTTGGATAGTCAGTCCTCACTATGGGGGAACAGCCTTTATGAGACATGAACCCTGGTCCTGCCGTGTTATATGAAGACATTTTCTATAATGATTACTTGAATTTAATTGGTAAGTAAACGAGACCACAAACGCTGCACATTTGTTGCTTTAAGTTAAATCTAAATAAAGCTTAGATAATGAGTTGACTGACTGCAATGAAAAGCGTCTTAAACAATCCTTTGTTTAAAACCCGCATTCAAATCCTTTATCCTTATGAGTTGAATCGATTTTAATCAAGAAAATGTATACATTTGCTTCTTCAAAACACCGACTCTTTACATCGCTGCTCCTACTGAAATCCATTTGATGTTCGATAATTGAATTGGCTTAACCGTCCCGTTTACCTTCTCGTACGAAAATGATAGATTGTCTTTTCGTTGGTTGGGTGATGGTGTTGAATGGACCGTAAGTTTCATTAAATTGAATACTTATAACACCATCATTGTGCCCCCCACTTATTGATTTGTGTCCCCGCCCGATTGGATCGTTTCGATTAAAAAAGGAGACCAAAAACTTTTGTAAGCACATTCCATTAAAGCTGTGGAAACATTCACCGAGGTGAGGGATATGGGGTTTTTCGCGTAAAAAAGGGCAAGGGTCAGAAAGAAAACAACGACAACAAGATGGATCCCATTGCTTCACTTACCTTCTGCTGGCGGCGTGGACGAAACGCTGGCTGCTGGGCTAGCTTACGGCGTTCTTCATTATCCACCTCCGACTGGCGCTTGTATTCCTCTGGGGGCCACTTTTGATCTCCGCGCATATTGCTACCTCCTGTGTGTGTGGCACAAAGATAAAGAAAGTTCGGAAACAACAGTCAGTCGATGCCGGTTACAATAGACTAGTGGAAACGAAGTGGGAAAAAAGCGATTTTTGGGCGAAAAAATATGCTTCTCAAAATGAAGTAAAGCAATTACAATAAAGTATCGTTAATGATATTGCAATTTCATGAACAATAAGTACCGCGATGCTTTTATCTATTCGCCGACGACGACGATGGCGGCTCATGGCTATAAAATCAACCCGTTGTCGCAGTGTGTACTGTAAAGAATTCCGGGAAAGATTTATTCCCCTCAGGGTTTTTGGCAATACAAGATTTGGCTGTCCCGTAACGGCGCACAGCAGAAACAAACCCGGCGAAAGCGAAATGAATTTTTCCACCATTAGCGATTAGAGGAGAAATGGGCATATCATTATCGTAAAACAAAGGAGTTTGCAGTGTAGCGGTAAAATCGATTTTCAATTTTTGTCAATCGAAAATTTTATGTTTGCATCTGCGTAACGGTAATGCGTTACGGTGATCGGTGTTTCGTACCATCACGGGCTGTATATGGATTTATTTTATTTATTGTGCAGGTATATTGTTAAGTTGTGTTTCGTGTGGTTGATGATGTATTAGGGAATTTTGATGTTCCATTATGAGTAGCAAAATACGGATAAAACTTAGATTGTTTTTTATTAAATCCTGGTCATGGCACCAACTTGCTGGACCTGTTGCCTGAAGTTCAAAAACTTTATTTCGAAATTTGAATACTCGTTATAATTAGTTAAAGCTTTGTTTTTAAATCAAAAATAAAAAGAATAACTTTTACTATAAGATATCAATTGCTCATAACAATTATCGCACAATGTACTTAATTGTACGTTTAGCAAAACTTCAAATCTATGCCAGCACACGCCCTGATGTAACCATTTTTATTGCCCTAAATTTTAGCTTCGAAAAATATCACTTGAATGAGAAAGAAAACAAAAACAACACCCAACAACCAGGTTAAAGTTCTTCCGGCGCCAACGGTGTTACATAGGTCGCCTTTTTATGGTTGTTTATATGTGCGAAAAAAATATGCTTACGCTTACGCTTCTAACCAACAAGGTGAAAAAGAATAAAAAGTGCCCAATTTTTGGTACACGTCAGTCGTTTTTGTTGAGGGTTTTTCTTTATTTTTATTTAACAAGAAGAAAATAGAGGCCCATTTTGTGAACTTTCGCCGCTACATTCGGTGCAGCTGCCATCGGCTGTGAGCGATGTTTGTTAGCTGGCATTCAGATTGAATTTCCTAAACCTCCACCGTCTTCCTCACCTTGATTTCGGCCACCCACCAACCACACCGGGTAGCGTGGTGGGCCGGGTGGATTGTATGCTCATAAAAATTCACAAAATTTTCGCTTTACAATATAAATCGGTGCTGCGCGCCTTTCGGTGCTGCCATTACAATTGCCTACGGGGAGATTTGAGTGTCAAAAAGAAAGCAAAACCTGAAGAGCGGAAGAAAACTTTCGGTACATTTTTGGGTGCCATTTGGTTGGCACATTCGCAGCACCGAAACCATGTGTCAGCCATCGGTTCATTTACATTTGTATGATTTAACCGATTTCGCATCGCTTTCTTCCGCCATTCAGTTGGTGGCGAACCCCGCATTTGCCTGTAGTGATGCGTGACCCCACTTTTCTTGCTGGGTTGAGTAAGCGTGTGTGATTTTTGCTTACTTCGTTGTGACGAGAAGAGAACATGTTTCGATATTTGTAAGCATTTATGCCTACACTTCCTGCCACCGAATGTCGGGTGGCTGATTGGGGCTGAAAAATATTTTAACTATTCCAAGAGTGATTTTCGAAAATGGTTGATATTTATGCACGCCTCACCAGCACTCGAAATCCGATTGTAGCAAATTGTGTGTAGGACGACAAAACGCTTCTTCGACAAGTGAGCAATTTCGCTCCGCCTATACGCCGCGTTTGTGTGAATAGATTTATGAAACGCGCGAAGCATTCCAAGGCACAATTCATCGATGATCGCGTGAAGACAACGACGATTCAATACCGGTTCAAAAATGCATCAAACGGTAAACGTTTCTTTTGTTTGTCGCTAGAGTTGCGCTCTACACGGAGCAGGTGATAAAAGCGCCATAATTTGTTCGAAAGGACACACTTTTCTTTTTTGTTTTCACCTTTTATGTTCACCTCATCGAATGCTTTCGAGCATCTCAAAGAGTGCATCGGAAAACGCGGCACGAAAAAAGCACCGTCAAGGGTGATGATGTAACGCGGCGTGCAGGCGTTGCCTATTTGCCAAGATGTGCTGCGTGTAAAAATGTATGGGGACCACACAGTAGAGCACGTGCTTTCGTGCATACATCGGTTGCGGCAATGGTTGCACTCACGCGATGCATTTGCAAATCGGCGTTGCAACTCCACGCGCGAACTGCATTAACGAAGAAAACTCGAAACGAACGTCATTCATTCCTCGGGGTGAAGACAAGGGGTTGTTGGAAAAAGGAAACCAACCCGTACCCAGCATATAAAACGGAAAACCGTGTCGTGTGTCGTACTCGGGGTCGTGGGTTTTTTTTCTCTCTCTTGTCGCAATCGGCTTTTGCTTTTGTGAAAACGTTACCATTTGCTACCGGCAGCCTGTGACAGTGTGCTCGCACTTACTTACATGCGGCTTACGGTGGCAGGCGTAAAGGTAAGCCAAGAGGTCAGATGTAACATGAAACGCCATTTCTTGCGGATGAAAGCGGTCGTTGAAAGGTTGTTAAGGGGGGAAGGGGCGCTGAGCGTGGCGTATCTGAACGCGTTTGACATATTCTTCAGCATTCGTCTTTCACCGCACAGCGCACGGTGAGCGAGTACTTTGGAAGGTTCGAATCGATGACAGATGGTTAAGAGCAGGTCTAGAACGTGCATTGTGTGAGTGTAATGTTTTTTTTTCTCCTCTGATTGACATCTTTACATTTTACAAGACGGATTTTGAGGGTTTATTTATTTCCGGCAGTATGAAGTTAGTAAGATGGGATTTCTTGTAATATTTTTGAATAAAACATGAAATTTAAGAAGTTAAACGTTGATTATTGTTTTAGTTTTATAAAATAATTCCATTTCCCAAGACAGAAACCCTCGTGAATAAAATAAAAAGCTATTAAAACACATAAAATCCATTCTTGCGCCTGAAAGTATGCAATTGTTGATACGCCGGTGTACGAAGATCGACATTTAAAATTAAAATTGAGAGAAATGTTGGTAATTTGTGTCTCTAAAAATGAAGTCTGTTATTTGGTGGCAAATCTGAGAAGTGGTGGCAAATAGGTAGGAGCTTGTGCTAAGAAATGGGCAGTATATAGATTTTTTTTAGCACAAATTGATCGGAAATTTGTAAAAACAAACTTTAATAGGTTCCGTAGGTTAAGAGACTGAAAAACTGTGTTTTCTACTTTATGAGGTTTACTGGGTCATACTACAGCGTGAGGAAACTTCTCCACTCAAAACACCTGTCGCGACGGACGAAGCTGGGACTGTACAGAACCTTTATAGTCCCAGTACTCACATACGCCTCTGAGACATGGACGTTGTCCAAAACTGACGAAACCCTCTTAGCCGCGTTCGAGAGGAACATGCTCAGAAGGATTTTTGGCCCCGACAATGGAGGAGCCGCTACAATGACGAGCTCTATGAGCTGTACGGTGATCTTACCATCGTGCAGCGAATTAGGCTCGCCAGGCTCCGGTGGGCTGGTCATGTCATGAGAATGGCACCTGACGACCCAGCCCGTAAAGTCCTTTTAGGCCGTCCACATGGACAGAGGAGGTTTACTGGGACTTGGAATACCGATAATTGTGCGTAGCCGGACAGTTGGTCTTTGCTACATAATAACTGTCAGGATGGTTAACTAAATGCAGTTAATTTTAAAAATATTAATTTTTTAAGGCAGCTAGCTACACACCAAAGAAATATTGTTTTTCCTATGCGGCTTGAAGAAAAACAGACGCTTTTCAAATATTTTTACATCTCTCAATCAAGATAGACAGTGGATCTTTTTTATTTTGTAAGCGCGAAATTTGCAGCAATTAAACGAGTTT
This sequence comes from Anopheles maculatus, assembly GCA_002091835.1. Classification (NCBI taxonomy): domain Eukaryota; kingdom Metazoa; phylum Arthropoda; class Insecta; order Diptera; family Culicidae; genus Anopheles; species Anopheles maculatus. Next base: position 198,919 of record KZ061828.1, read on the forward strand.
TAAAAACACCGAAATGATGTTGCAAAGGAAGCATGACAACAATCTAGAAACGAATCAAAAGGTAGACTTTCAGTTGCGAAGCACACTTTAGTTCATATGTTTTGTCGTACAAACATTTACTTCCCCATTTCAACCTCATAGGGCCGTCTGCAGGATAGCCGAAGTTTCCGCTTTTCTTCACAAACACATTTCATTGTAGTCTTCAGCAAACATCTCACGCGTCCCGATCCGCCCCGTCGGTGTGCGAGTCAAATGTGCAAATGTGACGGATAAGCTAGCACCGGTATGTGACCGCAAAACGATCACACCACCGGCAACTACCTCAAGACTCCCCTTGGGGGCCATCCCGCATCCCTGGCCGGATAGCCATCTCACCCGGAACGGATTGAAGTTGTTTGCATAGCGCACGCTTCCACCAAACGGCGGACGTTCGTCGACAATCGCATCGGTGCCCTTGTTGGTGCGCGATGAATATTTGATGCGCGAGAAGAGCTTTCTATCATTAAATTGAATTTATTTTAGCTATTTATGAGCCATCGTGCCAACCGGAAATGTTCCGGCCAACCAGTGGAAATCGTTCGCGAAACACCCGCCGCACACCCGGTTGTTTGGATGGGTGGGTCGGGTCGTGCTCATTTCGTCGGCCGGTACCGTTCTGGCGTGCAAAAATCGTACGATAATAGTGAGCGCTAGCAAGATGAAGGTGTTTATTTGTGCTAAATGCGCTTTACGTGTTGCGAAAGCTCGAGTAGCTTATGCGAGTAGCGGAGGGATTGATTTATGTGACGTACGCTGATGCATATGTGTGTGTGTGTGTGTTTGGTCGGGGGAGGATTTAAGCAGGTTCGATCGGACGTACCGGGAACACAACCACAACCGATTGGACCCGGCACGGTGATCTGTGGCCGAATTGTTTCTTCCTTTGGTGGGCGTGTGTTAGTGTGTGTGTGTGTGTCCTTCACATTTCAGTTTGAAATGGCTTTTATCGCATCGTGTCTCGTGTGTGTGTGTATGTGTTTGTAAGGGTCAGGCTATTGGATCGTCGCAGGCTTATGAGCACGTTATGGACAGGTACGTCACCTTTGCGAGCCCCCGAGCTTCTCGGAACATTTGCTCCATTATAGCGATCTCGGCATCAATAACGAAATCGGCAGACTGTAAAATGGAAAGCTTCCGAAAATCATAAATCAAGCTAAGGGGGCCCACTACCGCACACAGCCATATACACCTGAAGAATCACTTTGCTTCGTTATCAAATCACCTATTTGGCATCGTCGTCGTCATCGTCGTCCCCGGAGCTGGGCCGGCTTCTTCGTGCCAAGGTCCAACGTGTCGCGGGTGGAAAATCGACTTTAGTGTGTGTGTGGTACCCTAGGGTCTTGGTGCCAAGCGGTGGCAAAACCCGGCGATTCCTTATTCGATCAAATGGCGATACAACCGCTTGTGGCTCTAAAGCCTTCGAAAAGCGTATGTCTTCGGGAATGCGAACATTTATTATAATACTCCAAGAGCTGTGACGTGCACTGAAATGGCCGTGAGGGATTTGGAAAATGGAAAACGAAAGGGGAGAAAAAAAGGAAGGCAAAACACACACCCCTAGCACAAACATCGATTGTAGAACGGAATCGATCACATCTATAAATAATCAACGACAAATTGCATAGGAAAAATGGCCCCAAGCATTAAAGCCATGATTTGGGCTCGGTTTGTGTGTGTGTGTGTGTGTGTGTGTGTTTGTGCGTTTATGTTCGAATCGAGTTTCGGTGTAGCCAGGCGAACAGATTGAATACCCCGAGGGGTATTCCCCATTCTTTGGAATGCCGCACCATGGGTGGTGTCGGTTTTCTGCCCTGTGACCATTATGATCCGTGACTTGTGGAAAACGATTTGTTTATCCTGCTGCCACTCTGGGGGGGGCTAGATGAGGAAATGATTGCAACTCGTGCAGTGGGAAAGTGTTTTTCTTTCGGGTGAAACTTGTCTATTCGAGGCTGGCTGGGGGGAAAGGGGAAATGTTTTGTAAAAGAGTGAAGTACCGTGCGAAAATGTTTTGTTATTGTGATACTGTAACGTTGATTGTTTATCCTGGGTGATTTTACAGCTAGTTCGAGTGAAGTGAGTCAATTGTTTTAGTGCGTTCGAGGATTTTTGTAGATAAAAGTCGCAGCAGCAAATCACACTGCTTGAAATGGGTCGACAACATTATTCAAGTGTTGCATTATTGAAAAACATATTTGTTTAAAGCTATGTTTTTCTTTGAACTTGAATGTTTTGTGGATTTTAATCTATGGGATAAAAGACTTATAATGCATGAAATGTAACAACATATACAATGAATTGCCTAAATTTAGGCTAATTAATATTAGTTAATTTTATGGTTCATGGTTCTTTAATGTGAAAAAAGGATCTTCTTAAGATTAAATGAAATAGTTTCAATAAGAGTTGCAGTTTTTCTTCATTTTCTCGTTGTTTTCTAAATCTTTGGCAGTGATAATAATGCGTATAAGAGGTGGATACTGTCCAAAATGTTGCATGAATGCGAATGATGCTGCAATTTGAATCTCATTCGTACCTCGAAATGTATACAACAAAGGATCGGCATTCGCTCTCATTAACCAATTTTTGTTCGCTTACAAACAAGTTACAAAAGTACAGATATTTCCATACACTAGCACGTTTTGTACGGGAATCGAACATTCAGCATCGACTTGAAAGCGAACGTAACGTCAAGTGCTCGCTTCCGGTCTGCAATGCCAGCAGAAAAGCCTCCTTACGAAACAGCGTGTTCGAGCCGGAGCAAAATTTGAACCATTTTTCAAGCACCACTCGATGCACCGGATCATTAACGTTGCGGTATTTGCACACGGGAGCGTTCAAAAAAGTCGGTGTAAATGGGTTTCAGCCCCAAGGGAGGGAGAGCGGGGTGGCTCATCATTAAGCATCGATCGAATTGTTTTTATCCGTATCGAATCTGTAACAATCTGCACGAATCATTAAGGATTCGCTGCAAGGGTAATGCTACACACCGAACCCTCCTCCAGGTCCGGCAGCTCGTTCCGTTGGTTGCAATTTCCTGCATCCATCCAGTAGAAATGCATTTTATTTTCTAATGGTCTTGTAGAAGGGTGCCGTTTCGTACAATCAAGCATGGTACTTTACTGTGCCAGTGCTAGGGTATATCGTATGATATGTGGATGCGACGGTGCGATAGGTGTACGCCAAATGGAGCGTTATTCCTCGAGGCTTTCAGATAAAATCATCTCGTGATGTATTTTTGAAAGCACTTGCGATGCAAACGAGTTGGTACGGGTGAAAAATGGGGGTTTGCGAGTTGCAAGCACGTTGTACCGATTTTGAAGAAGAATTTTTGTGTACGTTGTATGCATCAAACGCTACAGGAACACGGTCATTGTATTGCAAAGTTTTTTTTTCTAAACTCGGGAGCTATTTCTTTATATCAGTCGTTGCACTAACGCCGGGCGGTTCAAAGAAATCGCAACATCACATTGTGCAATCGGCAGCTCATTTCTTCGCAAGCAAAATAACAGAGTGTCGGTCCGAGTCTAAGACTCTCGAGTGCCGCTTTCAATTGCTTAGCAAGACTTACCTTGATAAATAGCAGCAACCGGTTGCGTCTGATAGACGGGAGCGGGCTCCTGAGACATTGGTGGTTCTTTGCGTAGTGTTGTGATCAGTGTCGGTGGCAACTGCTGCTGTTGTGGCTGCGCCGGTTGGTACAGTGGTTGTTGCTGTTGTGCCGTCAGCGGTTGGAAAGCTTCAGTGGGTTGCGGTTGGTACGGTTGCTGCTCGAGCGGGTTCTGATATTGTGGTGCGAGCGGTTGTTGCTGTTGAGCTTCAGGCTGCAGAGAAACCGGAGAAAAGACACACATTAGTTTAACAAGTTTAAGTAGCACATTAGTATGTTACGTTCAGTACAATGGTGAATAGTGGTTCGCTTCACTTGGACGTTTCATTAGTGTCCGTTTAATTGGCATGTGCAGTATTTGCCTCGGAATGCAAACCTTAGCTCATGTGATCATTATAGTCACTTGATGTAGCAGAGTGCTGTAGTTGTCTGTCGCTTTAAGTTGGTGGTATTTATATTCCAATAATTTTCAAAACATTTCCTTACCATGTGTTGCGTGAGTGCTGAATATTTTAAATTATAATTCAATCTAGCATCTAGAATCTTGCGTTGGCTGAACTTTATTTTCAATCTGAACTGAAAGCTGCAGATCCTTCAATAATTGAGAGCACGTTTCAAACAAGTTGAATACTAAGAACGCGTGTATTGAATACGACAAAGATTCTATTTCAACGAAATGGATTATCAAGACGAATAAATCTGACATAAATTTACTGTTCTTTTGAAGCACTCGCTCTAAAGCTATATTTTACTGGGATGCGCCTGAAAGTATGCAATAGATTAAATTTTATTTTGTTTTTATTTGTTGTAGTCATGAAGACTGCAGTAGAGCATATTGTAAAGGATTGCGCTTCTGCGTCAAACAAACACTGAAATACTATTTGCATACATTTAGGAGCGAAGCGTTAATTTATTTTTTCCTTCAAGACTGAATGACAGAACAAAGTATAAAAGAAGTTTAAAAATAAAGACTGTTTGTTTCAAAACCTTGGTCACTCATTTGTTACCGAAAGAAGCATCATTAAAGGTGCTAAACGATCGTTATGGCACATATTTATGAAGCATTCGGTGTTTCAACATATGCCAAAACGCATGCTTAATTAACCCTCACACCCAATATCGGGTTCAATGCTTCGCTGGAAAAGGAACTCCAACTCAGGTATGCTCGAAAAACATGCACCGTGTCGGTGCTTTGTATGCATTTTCGGTAGTAGTGCAGTACATTTCCTAGAGCTAAGAGGACACATTTGAAAACACCAAACGTTTCACTGATGACAGATCAGTTTATGCAAAAGTGCTTCTACGGTCGGTCAAAACATTGTCAAACCCGGAACCGTACGCTTGTACCAATGTGCTCCCATTGCCGGCCCGGGAAAGATATTGCCCGGTGGCCGGGTGGAAAAACAACGCCATCGCAAGATGTGGCTGTGTGTTTATTTGCCTCATGTTTGATAAATACTCGATATGAAGTTGCGCCGGGCCACTGTGCGAGAGTGGCCTCGAACAGAGTCACAACAAAACCATGCCAGAACCTGCACAGAATGTCACCGCAGGATTAGTGCGTCATTAGTGCGCAATCGAATCGAACCATCGTAAGGAGCAAAAGAGGGAGACACACACACACACGGGCATGTTTTTCCCGAAAAACGCAACCCTCTTCCAGCGTGGCAGACACCCGGAAGCACCATTTTCCGACCTGCGGACTTTGCACCCCTCGGTGGAAACTGGATTTGTATTTGTTTTGCCCGTGTCCAGTGTGTCTGTGTTTTGGGGTCGTTTCACTTTTTCCGCAGGGTTCGCGGCATTCGTTCGGGGTTACTGTTTCATCTCGTTATCGGAATAAACAATGGCACCGTGTTGGATCTGTTTCGGTAAAAGGCCGCGGCACAACAACACCGTGCGGAAGGCACCCACGAAGCGGTGGCGCTCGGGGGCAATCCGAGGTTTGGCCATGTTTTGCGTCCGCTCAAGCACAGCATAATTTAGCCCGGGACCGGCCCGGACTTTACTATTTTGTGCGTTAACTGTTTTCGCATAAAATGCACACGACCGATTGTGGTGGTGCGGGATGGCCACAGCGTTTGGCGGGAAATTGTGAAGGCTGCAAACATCGTTGCAAATTCCACCGAACTGTCGCTACATATTTCACGGACGTGCGGGTGGCGAAGGTGACCAAAAGTATGTCGACGCGTACGGAAAGCCGATCGCTATCCTGCCGGCAGCTGACAGTTTTCGATGTCTGCTTGAAGTGTGCGTCTGGGTGTGTTTGTATGGAGGCGCATGTTTACCTCAATAATGTTTTCATTCGCACACCGTGTGCCTGTGCGTGCATTAGGGTGTTGCATTCCGGGACATGCTGGGTGTGTTGGTACAGTAAGAAACCTTCACGTTTGCTGTGTGGTTTTGTTTGGTGCTGATATCGCGCGGTTTAGGTGCGTATTTTGTGTCAGGTCAGGTTGGAGTTTTGCAATAGTTTGTGCGCAGAGAGGAAGTTTGATGTTTATAGTTTGAACAGTTTGTATGAAGTGTTGATTTTGTTCTGAATTCTGGATTTAATTAACCTCGTTTAGCAATTATCCGCTTAAAGACACTATTTAACTACGGATTTTTATGAGAATGGCAAATAATTAGAAAAAAGGTTGTAAATGTCATCAATGAACTTTGCAAAGTTTATCTGATTAAGTGATCTAAAAGTGGAAATCGTTTTTGTATGCTGTAAAGTGAAAGGTATTTAAGTATCATTTAAATATAACTACTATTTGTAGTACTATAACACTGACAGTTAACCGTTGTACTGAAATTGTCCTTAGAAGAAGACACTGAAACACTAGAGATAAACAATATCTAGGGTAATAAAAGCAAGCATAGTGTAATGAGGCTAATCGACTTAAAGTGACTGAAAATTATAAGTACTACTTATTAGAATTAAATGTGTATTTTATTCGATAAAAGCTGTATATTCTTTAAATTTATGTAATAACTGCATTCACAGTTTACGAAAGTAGACTGGACAGTAAACTATGTGTAGAGAATCGAACCCAATTTTGTATAGCAATAATTCACTTAAGTGATGTAAATGAGCAGTATTTGAGAAGTTAAACTCCTGAATCTATGCAATTTTGAAATGTTTTTACCAAAAATTTGATGAATTGGTCTTACAAATAAAATATAATAGGTAAATGTTATGTTTATGATAATTGAGAATAACTTTAAGGGGTTAAAATGGTCTAAAAGTATGTAACAACATAATTTAAATTTAGTTCGAATTTAAGTCTTGTTAGTTATTGAAATGAAGGAATGAATAAGTATTGAAGTATTAAAAAAAAAAATAAATATATTTTACAACAGCTTCACGTTACATTCGAGACGGGAAAATTTAAACCACACACACATAGATATCCAATTCTGTTCAACAAGTGAAGTATACAGAGAAAGAAAACTCAAAAACACACTAAAGAAAGACGTACATTAGCGCGAAAAGGGAGAAAACAAAACAAACACAATGAACAACACAAATAAACAAATCAAAGAACAAACACTAAATCGTACACAGAACCCACCGGATGTTTTTTTTTCGTATTTTTCTGACTGATCGTGCGCGGTATGATTTGCGAGGACAAGGAGCAGTGGTAGCAGTTTCAGCGCGCCTTAGCGTGTTCAGTAGTTATGTACCTTTCTCGCACCGTACCAGGCGGCTTGCGGGCCGGTATTGCCGGCCGGAGCGTACCCTTGCTGATACTGCTGCTGGTGCTGCGGCTGTTGCTGCTGATAGAAAGATGGTGAAGAAGGTGAAGATGAGAATTGGGGCGATGGACGGTAGTTCGGTACCGGTGAGGCCACGTGAGCCCAGCCACGTGGACTTCCACTGCCGCCGAGCGTAGACAGGCCCGGCGAGCGCGGCGAAGCTACCGGAACCGCTGGCGAGCGTGGTGCGGCTTGATTGCCGTATCCTCCGCGCTGCTGTTGCTGCTGCTGCTGCTGCTGGTAGGCGTACTGCTGCGGCTTGTTGGGCAGTACGGCACGGCCACCACTGAAGGCGACGGTCGAGGATGGCGGTCCCCGGGTGGGCGGTCCAGCAGCGGGATAATGCACCGGCGACTGTGGAGATGCCGGTGGGTAGCTCGGGTACTTGAGCTGATTAACGGGCGACTTGGCCGGGGTGGCCAACGGCGATTGGATCGATGTAGCCTGCTTTGCATAAACACAGGCGTTTGTTTTTTAATCGAACGGCAGTCACACATGCGATGAAGGTACCACCGGGATACCGGGACGGGTGCGAGGTTAGGATGTGCGAGGGATGAATCCGTTCGCGGTTGATGGTGGGTTTGTTCATGTAGCCAGCAAGGTGCAAAACACATTCATCGTTCACCAGCGCATCCAGCATGAGTGATGAGAGGTGATGGTGGTCAAGATGGCGGTTTATTTTGGGTTTATTTTCGCAAAAGTGATGGATTTTGTGGGATGGAGTATAAATATATGTACATTTGGTCATATCATTTTGCAAAACCGATGGTCGAAAAGATGCACGCGCAGTGGAAAAGAGAGAAAAAAGAAAGAAATATAATAAAATACAGTTCAGTTGATGCTAGATGCCGAGATAAATGATATGATGTAAATGGGCGTTTTCTATGATAGCTGCATATGGGCACATTACAAGAATGTTTTGGTTTTTTGGTGCGTTTATACGTTTATATATTATTTACTTCATTAATAGTGTAAAATCTGATGTATTGTGCAGGTACTTAGGTTTTCAAATTTTTATTGGGAAAAACTAGGCATTAAATTAAAATTATTGAAGGACAAGCGTTTGTTGATTCTTAAAATTATAATTGGCTTCTCTATTGTTGATTGACATTGGCGAACTACATTGCAATGTTAAGTCGAACATGTCAATATTCCTCGTTTAAATGATTGTTTGTTATCGAATGATGTTTTGTTTAAAATCTAAAGATTTACAATAATAACTGTGAGATAAAGTTTTGCGAAAAGCATGACAAACGTCACAATTCTCTTCACTATTTATGACGTAATTGATCAAGTGAGAGAAGGGAAACCATAATATTAAACGCCTGGAAGTATGCATTCTCTTTGTTCGAAATAGCCTTTGCATAGTCTTCTGAGTGATAGAAGTTCACAACAGTCATCACAGCCAATGGAGAGCTCACAGACAGCTTCTTCTTTTTTTCCTTCCTTTTCTTGGTATTGGAAGGTTTTGGCGTTTCGTTAACCCTAAACTGGATAGTATAAGCGAGTGCAATATATATGAGATGCCTATTATCTCATTTTAGAGCTTCCACTAACAAACTCCTATCTCGTCCTTTATTTGGCTATCTCCCGGCCATTTTACATTGCATACTAGCAGGCGTAATAAAATGAATTTACATTTAAGGACCTTATACAGATAATTTTATTGTTTGATAATAAATATGGCTCTCTTTGAAGAATAAAGACCCTTCTTCTTGTTGTCAAACCTTTCGTCTATTACATATTTCCATAGCAATATTATAAGCACATCGATACACACATTCGAAACTTTAAATTTAATTTCAAATGTATTTCTATACATTTGGCATAAGCACATACACCCCAGAACGATAGCCGGCGTAGCTTCTTATTGACATTTATTGCCACATAGAAAGCTCATCCTGTGACAAGAAGCCCTTGAGCGGTTC
>KZ061828.1:208774-249741 GCA_002091835.1 Anopheles maculatus
AAACCCAACCCAGTAGAGGGTAAGAAAATGATGCAAAAATGCTCTCAAATCAAATATCACCAAAAGACGACAGAGCAAAAAACCCAAACATCCTACAGACACCGGCATCTGCTGGACGATGGCGTTCCCACTGTCAGGCCAATGATAAAAATCTGTTCCAACATAGCATCTCAAATTTACAACTAACAACAGCGCAACAAAAAAACAGTTGCTCCCAGCCCATCCCTGGTGCAACGCTTATGATAAATGGCTATTGTCTCACATTTGGGCTACTTCGTGGTAGGGTTTTGTTTTGTTTCTTCACTACCCAGCACAAAGCTCTTGTTCACTCGCACACGGGAACGGACCGCCATAATTGTCAGTTGGGTAAAAAAAAGAACACTGGAATGGGTTCGAAGGGAGCACAAGTCAGACGGTATGATATTTCTCCCGTCGTGCTTAGATGCAGGACGAAACTCGTGACTCGTGTTGCAAAATTCACCTCTTCCGCTGTCACTCTACCTCCTACTCCCACAGGGGAAAAAGTTTCCTCTCGTGTGGTGTAAAATTTCGAAGCTTGAAATAAAAGCACATCCACCCTGTGGATGGCCTTTTTCGGAGAGCATTTTTTATTTCCTTTGCTCCCACACGAGGTGTAGTTCACTTTTGGCTTTTCCATCGATCATGGTTCCTGTTTCGTGGCCGTATTTTTTACTGATCTTTTCCCTTTTTTGAGTGTAGTGCCGTCAAAATTTGTTGGCTAGGGGGTTTTCGATTGGTTTGGGGCTGATGGCTGATGTTTTGGGGTCCCTGTCAATGGACGTCGTTTGTCAGTTTGTGGGTGTGTGTGTTGGTGTGAAGCAGACATATTACACAGATAAGGAAAGAAATGAGAAATGAAGCACTCCTATGAATGAACAACTTTCGGGCTCCAAACATACTTTGTTCTTTAACACTTGATAGTTGAATGTGGGACCATTGGTGGTTTCCGCCGAACCACCGGAAGTGTATGTTTGTTTATTTTCATTTAATTCGAGCGCCATGTCTTTAAGGGGTGCCGGCATTGCGAGCAAAATGGAAGGTGTTTAATATGTGAGCCAATTGAGTTAATTATGGGAATTCATTTGCGCTTAACATGGGGTCCTGTAGTGAGTTTTGGATAAAATGGTTCCATCCCAACCCACCCTCACCCCAGTGGCGGGAGGTAACAGGGAAAATCAAACGCTACGATAGCATTCACTCGAAACAACCGTAACGAAGGGTGTAAATGGTTGAGCATTAGAAACAAGCCGCGTTTGGCGAATGGGAAAAGAAAAACAAACTGGACAACAGCACGGACAAAGAGAAACAAACAGAACAAGTGCGGTAATTAATATTTCTGATTCTTGCGCCAAGAACCACAGAGGGAAAGAAAACCAGCGAGAAAACTGTATTTACGACGTTCTTCTTTGCACAAATTTCTTCTTTGTTTTTTTTTGCTTTTCTTTCACTTTCGCCACCAGCTCACTACACTATACAAGGTGTGTATGGCAGTGCTTTTATTTTTTTTTTCGCGAAATACAGTACGGGGGGGAAAACATTTTTCTTTATCACACCGCCACATACAGGAGAAGGACCCGCTGTAGGAGGCAAGAAACGAAGCACTGGGCGCGAAGAGGAGCCCAACCAAGCGCAGACCGTGAGAAGACTAATGGAGCAAATTTTGACGTAAAACTTTGTGTACGGTTTCATTTTGGTTCGCATAGCCGGTTCTTCCCCTCCCGTGGGGTTTTCCGACGTTTTCCCGACCGGCCAAGCTGTTGCTTAGTCGGTGGTGTTTTGCTTGTTCTTTGCTCTGCCGTGCACGGTGAGAAATTTATCCAAATTCACCCACAGCGGATGATTTGATGAATGCGAACGAGCGAACAGTGTGTGTGTGTGTGTGGAAGGAGGGTTGGTTCTTTTGCTGGTTTTCGCTAAATGGAGGGTAAAATTTGCTACAACATTAAACAATTTCTTCTCACCCATCCCAGGGCGGCTGGCGGTTAGGGATGGGCTGGGAACTGCTCGGCTAATGAGCAGGACATTGGTGTGTATGAGCGTTCCTTGGAGGAGGATAAAGAAAGAAGCACAAGTTGTGTGCCAGTACGCGTTTGTATGTGTATGTGTGTGTGTTTGTGTGAGCTGGTATGACATAATTATTCACCAGCGCACGTGTCGAACGTTGAGTGTTTGTACCGCTTTTCGGTGCAATCTATATTAGATTGAGCAAATTAGGGTACACAAAAGCGCCTAAATGTATGCTCCTGTTAAGGCTGCTCGTAACGAAGTTTTAAATTGTTTTGCATCTCAATTTATCGCTTATTTTACAGCAAACTGATAAGGAATCTATGAAATAACACAATCGAGTATGATTTTGTGAGAACTATTTTACTAAAATAACTCGCAAACTATTTCTCTTTCAACTACTTTTGAAAGGACCATTACGTATACCCGTTTTCAGTTCGTTTTTTGTGTTCTTTAGATCACTTGTTTTTCCCCCCAGCAAAGTGTCGGTGGATATTTGAGTTGTGTTTTGCACGGTTAGCTCAGCTTCACACTCGACTGGAATCGCAAGAAAACCCGGCTACAATTAAATAGTTACCGGCGTGAAAATGCTGGTCGATGGAACGATTTTCGGCGGAAGAACGTTCACATTCAAGCGCTGCGAAAGTGTAACGGTATTACGCAGATCGTCACGATCTTCGACGAAGCATTACAGCTGTTCAATGGGCTGTGATATGGACGCTGCCGGCATTCCAGCATAAGTGGTGGGTGGTGCTGTGTTAATTTTTGGCACTGTTTTTGTAGCTCGTTTTTAGTCGAATACTCATCGCGATAGCACATGCCGTACTGTATCAAAGCGTAAGGTAAACGATGTTTACAGTTCGAAATTACGTTTATTTCGTTTTGCCCGAATAATATTTGTTCGGTCGAATAAACGTAGGGATAGTTTATTTTTTTGCACAGGTTGTGTGTGCGTGTGTCATGGAAGGTTAAACAAACAGTGAAAATCTTTTATGTGCTTATTTGCTGTGTCTTTTGAAATATTTGTAAGGTTAAAACGCGTTTTAATGTTTAGGGGTTCCATCTATTTGTCTCTTGGCAATTTTAAGTGTTTTTAAATTTGAACTCTTAAATGTAGGCAGATCGTATTGTTTTTATCCCTTTCCCGGTATTATTTTTATTATCACTCCATACTTTTGGGCGTAAAATAAGTTGAATTATCGTGAAAATAATGTATAAAATTTGTTTTGATGGTATCAACCTTAGCCATCATTTCTATTTGTTTGAGTTGAGTAGATTATAAATGTCATTTAGTTGAATATTTATTATTTATTTAAAATAAAACTAATTGAAACTTTCTAACGTATTCTCGCCAGTAACCAGTTTTTTGAAGTACGCATCCTCGACTGGGTGGAAAAACAAGGTGCATAATAAACTATAATACACAAGTTGATCGGACCCTTCAAGTACTTCAAGTACTGCACTGCACACATGCAGAAGGTAGATTGAAAAAAGGAGGAAAATAAAATAAGTATGAAACGTTGGAAACGCACAGTGAGCCAAAAAAGGAGTACGAAAATAGGTACAATATCATAAAACCCGACAAAAACCACGAATGGATATTTCTCTTTTGTAGCCTTTCATTGACCACTCTTCTCCCACAAGTCCTTATTTTAGAGTGTCCAATTTGAGGGTAGCTCGTGGTTTGTCAGATGATTTTTATTGCATGTGTTGCATGTGTTTTGATTCTTGGTTCAGGCTTTTTTGTTTTTCTAACTTTATTCCAAGGCATGTACTGCTTTTTCTTTTATTTCCTTTAACCATATCCTGTTTTACTTCTTTTTTCGTAGGGGTTTGTTGTTTCCTCTGTGCCATTCATAGCACATAAATGTTGCCTAAACGAGGGTGAGTCAGCTTTTATTATGCGTTTTGCAGCTTAACTTGAATGTGTGCTCACGGGTGAACGAATATTCGTGAAAAGGGTCGATGTATAAGCGGGTGTGTAAGAATGTAAATAGTGAGAGAAAGATGTTTTATTGCTGTTTTTGTGTATGATGTGTGGAAATCATCATTGATGAACCATATGATATTGATTTTTATCGCTTATCATGACGTTTGTCTTGATTTAGTTTGAATTCAATTCATGTATCAATAAGTACTTGCACGAAAATGTACTTTGATTTCTCTGTTTTTTTTAATAATATTATTATTAATTATTCACTTATATATTATTCTATTAGATTAATTACTAAAACTTAATAACACAGAACCAATCAATGGTAGCATCTGGCTATACGTATCTTTGAAGAGAATCAGCTTATTACTCTCTGCGGTCAATGCGCCTGCAGATATGCAATTATTCAATAATTGAGTTTCACAACATGCATATAGTAGAACTATTCTCATCTGAAATCGCTTTTCGTGGAAGTTCATAGAAAAACTTCAGATGGATATACGATTAACGATTTCAAAAATAATAGCATAAATTCAGGCGTTGGTAATAAATTTAAATTGCAATACAGCCAGCATGACTATTTCTAAAATAGTAATGATTTCCACAGAATTTTAAAACAAAACATTTGTTCTCAACAAACCAGTCAGTTTGTTATATTTGAATGAAGCTACATTGAAATGAAATTAACTAACTGTACCACCAACAGCTATCAATAATTTGATGTGAAAGCGCTACCACTCACGGTAGTACGACAAACCTTGCACTCCGGATGGTTAGGCGGAAGCGTAATTACCGCATTTAATCAAATGCTTTCGCTACAGTGGCAACTACTTCCATCCATTGCGAGTCAGTACCGAGAACACCAATGCCGGTTGGAAGCCTTACGCTTGGCACTCAAGGCTCATACACACACACACACACGTTCCCAGTCTTGATCCGCCAGGCACTCTTGGCACACTCCGGTTCGAGAATTCGAATCCAATCGAACCGGGTTGCTACCAATCGATACAGACCGATGGATGCAGTGTGAGTGCGTGTGGTGAAGGCGCTTAAATTGCGTAAACCTCACAAAACAGTCAATAATAATCATCGTCGGTAATTAATTAGACTCGCGGGTGCTGGCCGAGAGCGCGCGTAACGCACGGTATGTGTCTAGCTGGGGGTGGCACCCCGTTTAGACACAAATGGTTTTAGCGATTGGTGTGGTAAAGTTTGCTTGCTTCGAGGTTTTGTGGTTTAATGCGGCTGTACCGGTGGCGGCTCCTTTAATTCAACACCCGAGCACACCTGAACTGACTTCCCCGGGTGGGAAAATGGGTGGGAAATGTCGTAATCCATTTGGTTAGGCGTGTATGCGTGAACGGTCGGAACGCTTCGGTGGAGATGGTGATGATGAGAATTCGCGACCGTTTGATCACGGCGTTGGAGGTTTTGCGGTTGATTTACTCAACGGAGGGCCACGGTGTTACACTGACCAGGTTGCAATCAGGCTTCTGGCCAGGGATGCTGTTTGTAATCGCTAACAATTTATCACTCAAATAGTGTCTCCCGTTCCATCGTTTCGTGCCTGTCGTTGCGGCCGGCCGCCACCAGCAGCCACTTCAGTGTAAATGCCAGCCAAAAACGCATTAATGATGTGATGGTCACCGGTGTAGGTGGTGGCTTTGCCATCCGGGTTTGCTGTAGGTGAAAAATTCTTCACGCATGTTTTGCGAATCCGTGTGGGATACGCTGATGACTTGGTGGGCACTTGCCCCATACGCCAACGAGTTTCGCTACTTCAGGCAAACGCCAAGTGAAGCAAAAATTTGCTGCTGGCAGAATTACTCATCACATAAATAACCATAAATAATAGCACCTACATCATGTGTGTGTGTGCGGGCGCGCGAGTGCTCGTGTGTTAATGTCTATATGGCAGCTTTTGTTTCGATGTCCTTAAGTGTGTTCTTTGTTTCCCTTTTTTCCCGACTGTTCTCCTAGCGTTACTTTGTTTATACATCGGTTGTAGGATGATGTTTTTACCTTTACGATCGCCTAAAATGTTCCGACCAATGTTCCGGGTAGGTGGGCGCAAAAAAATGCCTACCGGGAACGCTAAAAACGCACCTCACGCTTTCCCACCGCCGTATGGCGCACAGCTCAAGTGTGTATCGGTACGGGGAACGCAACTTTTACACGGTGTCCGGCCGGTGGTGGCATCTTTACGAGTGGCGCGCTCTGCGAAAATACGCTCCGGTATGAAGAATGTGCAAAGATGTTAATTTCATCTCACGACGGCTGAGGCAAAAATGTTTCCACAATGGCACAGCAAAATGGAAGCCATCGTTTTCGGGACGGAATGTCATTTTCCCCGACGAGACGCGAGCACAGAGTGGGTGGGAAGGGTGTTAATGTGGTGCGGGCGTGCTGCGGTGCGTGGCAATAGCTTACATTATGATGTATATCCTTGAACGGCGCACCTGTCCATCCTGCTGCAAAGGCAAATGACATGCTAACACGTATGAAATATGTTTAGGCCGAAAATGGTGGAACCGATGCCGTGCTGCGTGATGAAATTTGTGCGAATGTTTTGACGTACGCGAGCGAGACGATTGCGGTTGCCGGTGGAGCACAAGTGTGTATGTGTGTGGTGAGGCGAGTCGCTTCACTTGGGTTCTGTTTTACAAAACAGAAGTAAACGTACGGTAATCTAGCAAAGTGTAGATGTTAACAAATTTAATATGTGTGAGGTGATTTATGGAAATTTTTCGTTTCCTGCTGAAATGTGTCGTGTGTTGTTTTTGGTTGGTGAGATTCCGATTAAGGACGACAGTTTTACAAAGCGTTTTAAAAATTTAATGACGTTTTTCTTTAAAGGAATGGTTTGGAATGATTCATTAGAGTTTGAGTTTTTGTATTAAGTATTGTTTTTTCTTTACTTTTTTTGCTGTTGATAGCTGTATACAGTAAAAATTGCAGTTGGTTTCAATAATACTAGCCTCTTGAATACTAAATGACGAGGCTAAATACACATTAACGCCATTAAAAGCCATTTAAAAGCTCGTGATTGTATAGATGCATGCGTTTATGGTCTACCAAGATTATTTTAACATTTTGACAGCTGATCACAACACAGTGGTATGTTGGTAAACATATTAGTTGATAGTTGATCACACCATTGTGGTGTGATGACTAAAATATCTGTGAATTTTAGATCGCTTTTCTGGAGTTTTTTGGGCAACAAATGTTTTGTATAATTTGTTAAAAATTCAATATGGTAAATGCCCAAAAACTATACTATAGTTACAGAACCCGGTGAAATGCGACTTCGAATCATCAAAACGCGCCGACCGAACTAACCGTCGTTCAAAGCGGGTCGTCAAAGTGTTAATACTAGCATCGATGCAATCAAAGCTATACAAACATCTTGTGGTTCATCACAAACAGAGGTCTCTATCATTCTGCCTCTCTTTCACTATGCCCATCGTAAAGGTATGTAATTTACTCACCTAAACTTCACTACAAAATTGTCCACCTCTCCAAGAAGCCTCTCCATTTCCAAGACGTTGTTTCCAATTACGAAGAAGGGTTCCCATTTTTCTATATTACGAGGGGTAGAAAGTTTGTCCTCAAAAGCGCAGCACAAGACGATCTTCCAATTTTGCTACCTTTGCTGCGGTAAAACATTTTACGGGGACAGTTTTGTGACTATCAGCGTGTGTCGTTTGCGTGTGCATATTGAGTTTTTTGGCGAGCAAATGTACGTGTACGCCTCGAAAACTAGATCGTGGCTGTTCGCGCATTTTGTAGAGAAGGTTTCAAGTACACTTGCAAATACCGACACTTACCCACACACACACACATACACCCATCCATACAAATTTTATATAATTCAGTATCGGCACACATGTGTGCGGATCGTAAATCATGCGCAAAATGTGAGCCCACGTGTGGAAATGGTTACTTCCCATTTACCCCAAAAACCGTGTGCATGTGTCTCGAGACGTGGAAAAGTGCCTTCCCGGAACCGGAACACCCAGGGAGCCGTCCAGGCGGCACAAAAATACTGTCAAACTTTTTGCCCACTCCGAAAACCGGGAAATGATATCATTTGGGCTCGTGTGCTGTATGCCGGTATGCGTCGCAGTCGTTGCGAGGGTATGTTTAACGAGAAACGAACGGTACGTAATAAGCTGCACTCGAAACAGGATGTTAAAGTTTGCAAACGGAGAAAGTTTCCCGTTAGTCAATCGTTAAAGACAATCGGACTGGGAGCTTCGTGTGGACAGGGCAGCGTATGTGCTGTGTGTACTTCTTTGTGAAAGTTTAGTTGGACTAGCCAGACGATAGTTGGGTTTGGTGGTTTTTTGTGAAAAATCTGTTTCCTGGTAATTGGTGAGCTTAAGCACAGTTTGCGGGTAGCCTGTACCAGGGTGCTTAAAGAGTGCCGATTGTTTTGGTAGAGTGTAGTAAGGCGAATTGGATACTGGAAGCAGATATATTTGTTAGAAATAAATTTGTTCTTCTATTTCCATCCATTATCCAACGAAAGAATCAATCGACTGTGTCCAAAATCCCACTTCTAATGTCAACATCCTTTAACAGAACAGCGAGCTTTAATAAATATTGAAGAACAATCTAGCTGCTGCTGCTAAAGAAAAGACTCGTAACGAAGCCTTTTTTCACTCTATTGTGCTCGCCAAGAAAATATTCAATAGGATTCCACGATCAACGATAGAATTAAGAAATAAAAAGAATGCCGAAAACCCCCTCGGCGACACTAGCACTGAAAGAGATCTATCGCAGTTGTATGTGCGTGTTGCCTACCTGCCAGGCGCGAAGATAACAAACGCAACCAGCGCTTCGGTGAGATCTACGGTTGGGTTGTCCGTGCCTGTCAGTATGCCGGGACTTGCATCATGTCACGTAGCTTGTTGGTGCTCAAATAATACCGCTCGCCGGTCCACATTCACATCCACACCCGTCGAATGTCAAACGACACGGTGATGCGACGTGGTGATGACACACACCCAACGGCCCTCTCGTATGATCCCGACCGGTTCAGATCGCTTGTGCGGGGTTCGGCTAGGTCAACGTAACGGCTCGATAGTGTGATGCTTTTCCGGATCGTTCGTTGGAAAATGTTATTGCATACCTTTCGGTGCGCTGTCACATACAAAGCACACACACACACACGTGTCTCGTTTCGTGTTTGTTAGGTGCATCCGAGTGTCGTTGAAATGTTGAATTTGAAGTATCCTCCTGTGGCCAGCGGAACGTATTTTCGCACATACACCCGTGAGGAACGTGAATCTATTTACCCCGAACGGATCACTAGAGCCGGGCTGAGCGGGTTATAGCTCAGGTGAGACACTCGTAGCTGTGTTTGACGGTGTGTGCGTGTGTGTCTGTGTGTTATAGCATGACAACTTATCCCGCGCGTGTTTTCTCGACCGACGCGTTTGACGATAAACTTTCAACCTTCCAATACATTGATTCCCCGCACACAAACTCGAACAAACTCATCCGGGTTTCTTTTTTGTTTGCCCAGTTACCTAAACCATCCGACAACGCGTTCCGGTGGTCGGTGATGTCGTCCATAAATTTTTGTGCTGCACGCCATAAATCGCACAGCACCATAAATTTTCGTATACCACATCCCCAGATTGCACCTGTTTACTTTTTGCTGACGGCTGGTCCGGCCGGTCCTGGATCTACCTGGTGCTTATTTGCAAAAGCATGCAGATGAACCACCATCGTCGCAGGGCGTCTGATGTCTGTTTGAAACTAGTTTTTGTTCAGCTTCATTGTTCGCGGAGTTGGTCGGTGCGGGAGAGAAACATCACGCAGAGATAACTGCGGCCACGAAAACTCATCACCACCAGCTCAAGGCCACGCTTGCTGCAACTGGCTGTGTACGTTGGGCAGGCGCATGTCGTTAGCTGGAATGGGGAGGAGTATAAGTTCGATTTGCCACCAATTCGGATATCTGGTTGTTTGCTTCGAAAAACAAACGCGCCCCAATCCTGCTGGCAAGACGGAGCTATGATCATCATCAACATTATAAACTGACGTTCGCCATTATCGTTAGCGTTGCGTCAAATCTCAAGAGGTTGGTCACAAAGGGTACATTTTTAGTGTCTCCAGAGTCATCCTTGGGAGGCTGCGGGTTTCTCTGCATCTCATGACAAAACATAAATGGCCGGTGGCTACGGCTGCCAGACGATTTTATCACTTAATCGCTGGAAAATCATAACGCCAGCTCAATGGCTATCAACCGTACCCGGTCAAAGCTGCACTTAGTGAAAATGCATTAAAAACGGGCCGGGGAAAAAAAAGCGACGATGCAGTAAAAACTGGTGATGCAATTTAAACCCGATAGCAACATAAAATCAGCCTGATTGGCACCGATCGCGCGTTGAAAGGCGGAAGGAAGCAATGGAAAAAGAAATTTCCTTCTAGGAATAATAAAGCAAAGCAAAAAAAAATATTCACGAGAGCACTCAAACACCGATTCATATCAGGGGCGATATCATCAGCAGAAAATATCCAAGTTTTCCGAGAGATTTTTTGTGTGTGTGTGTCAATTTTATTACCTCCGTATCGAATGGCCAATTTATTACGCCCGCAAATGACCGCGCGCATAGGTCAACGCTATCGCACCTGCACCCTGCAAAAAGGGTGCTAAAAGGTGGCACGAAAAGGTCTGTCCGCATCCGGTAGGTAGGTGTGAGTGTGTGTGTGTCGATTGATCCGCTAATAAATTTTATGAAGCACTCCATAGACCATAAAATCAGCAGTGTGGCTGTACCACAATGGTGCCATACTGGTGGTGAATCATACACGGCACCTCTAAGGTATGTGACTTTGTGTGTTGTGATGCTGATAACAAAGGGTGTTTGATATAATGGACCATTGGTATTGTAAAGTGTTGGTGAGAAAATCACAGTAATGTTTGGTTCAATAAAAGATTGTAAAATGGACGATTCTGGTATTTTAGAAGTACTGTAAGTTCTTGACTGATATTCGTATGATCATATTTTTCTTTGTTTAGCCTTGTATTGTTGTTATTAATGGTTTTTTATATCTGATTATTCCTATCCAGGGCAAAGAAATTTTGGAAATGTTAAGAATAAACAGCAATAATTGCATACCTTCAGGCGTTTTTCTACTGATTTGTATCTGAACCCAGCATTTCAGCGCTATTTGTGTTGGAACCGTCATATGTATTGTTGTTGGCTGTATATGTCCTTAAAAAAGATTGTTGTTGCTATAAAGCTTATCCACAAGCAATATCTTTTCATAGTTACTTTACTTTTGTATAACACTTCATGTTCGTAAGTCGAGTAGGTCCCTGACATTCATACTTTTCTTCTTTAAGCAGGATTGGCAAATGGCAAAACTTTTAAAGTCAAAGCTATGCATGAAATGGCAGAAGAAGTCCTCCTGTATTTGACACTACAGCCAAATATAACATAAAATTGTAAGTATAACAAGGTGGTGATCGTCATTATAATCGTTACAAGTTCTATAGAACTTATAATTTAAGCAAGTAGGAGATAGGACTATCCAGCTAAGGACAGATTATGACATTAGGTCAGAAATGTCAGTAGGATACCTCCTGCGGCTTTAGTGACAGAAGAATTATCGAGAATGGGTTGAAATAAATTTAAAAGGGTTGTGATCAGCATTATGTCCCTTACCTGATCATCGATACTAAGAATTTTAGTAGTTAATTAACAGTTAGGCAGCTCTTACTCTAAAAATAATTCCTTTTAACGCTTATACTAATGGAAGCCATTTGGCGAGGTATTTTTGTAGCCAACCCATCAGCATAATTATGCAAGCAAAAATTTACTTCATGTAAAACATGCTGTCCGGCTGAACCATCCTAATGGGATGGAGGTTTTTTCATGTTGCTTTCAACCTCCAAAGTGAATTCTTTTTTTCCTGCATCCAAAACCTTGCTTAACCTCGTTTATTCTCTATTACTTACATTAAATCCCACTCCATTTTATCTTAATTTTTGTCCATCGCCCACTTTTCCCCCTGCATATGTGTAGGTGCTAGATGGAAGTGCAAAAAAAAATCGGGTCAGCCTGTAAGGGAGGTGTCACCGGGATTACAGCATCACTTGCAAATCCGTATCCGGAAGACACAACCATTTCCGGGCAACATTGAGCGGCAAACTTTTGATGTGCACTTTATGCATCAAATTTGCATTCCTAGTGATGCAGGCACCATTTGCCTGATCGGGAATACCGGATTTTTTTTGTGTGTGTTTGAGCGCTCATCTTCGCCCACTTACATCAGCGAGCGATGGTGGATGAAGAGTATTTTTTTCTTTATATAAATTTGTTGTTGTTCACTGTTCGAGTGCTTCTGCAAGGTTTTTTTTATCTCTGTGTGAAGGATAAAAGTGTGAAAAATGCTTGCCATTTTCGTACCGTGTAAGTGTGTGTGTGTGTGTCCGCTTTTTTGTTTGCATTATTTGCCCCCGTTTTGCAGTGGGCCAGAAATATTATGGATGGTCGAATGGGGTGTTCATTTTTTTGTTGTTTGCTTTCCCACTGCTGCTGATTCCATCCGTGGCCTTTTTAGTGCTACTTGGTCGAATGCAATTTTCTCGATGGTAAATTAACAGCAACGAGGGAACAGCTGCATGGCAATGCAAATGATTTACGTCACTCTAACTACCGCCCGTTCAATGTTTCCACCTTCCGCGTTGCCTGTTGGGCCATTGGGGTGGCCAATTAGAGCAAACACGCTCTCCGCAACAGGAACGGTTGGCCGTAGTGGTTGCGAAATCATGAGCAGGAAAAAGAAAAAAGCAAGGCGAAACGAAACCGACCCGAAAGCAAAATCGGGCGTGGAAGCTTTCACAATCATTTACACATTTTAAGTGAAAACAATCCCGTGCCCGTTTTAGTTTTGAGCGAGTAGCTGGGAGCAAGCTAGCTGCCGGGGCACATCGCATGAAAAGGGACTCGGGTGGCCTTAGTTAAATATTGAAATAAAAATAATTAAACCCACAGAACGTCTCAGCACCCGGCCGGGAAGGAAATAAGATTCAATTAAAAGCTATTGGAAAGGAATTATGGCACAGCCATTTGTGGCGCAGCATAATGTGACTTGCATTGGTCAGAACGAAAAAAAAGACTGTTTGGAACTCGGGTTAAAATATGCCAAAAGTCAACGGAAAAGTTGTGTGTGCATGGATGCTGGCAATTAATTTGTCTTTCGTGATGTGGGCACTAGTGCACAAAAGTGATTTAAAATTACCATAATGGGTTTAATGCATTCATGAACCTCTTCGCCGTTTGCTTGACGATGTGTGATCATCCACGCTGTGGTGCAATACTCTTTCCGGCGCTGAAGGCCTGAAGTCTGGAAAGGAAATGACAGCACCGTAGCAAATCTTGTGACAGCTGTCAATTTGCTGCGCCAAGTACGCAATAAAAAGAAACGGGAACGGGCGCGCAAGCCCTACTACGGTGGGGGTGAATGGAGGCGTCGCGTTAAAAGAGGTCGAACGATTTGTTGCAAAATATGTGTTCGGTTTTTGTTACCGAGGTGTGTTCTTTCCTCATTTCCGTGTGTCTGTCACAATACGTCACATTGCTTGCATTGATTCGATTGCCGGAAAGAATTGGAAAAAAGCGTATTTTCCTCACACGAATGCTTCTCGGCGGTGTAGGAAAATTGTAAACCTAAATATAACCGTTTAAATGAGACATTAAGAAGCGCCTGCCACCGGATAGAGATATTTTCGGCTGACAGCGAACGCTTCGACCGGTGTAAATTAACGCACGTCAATGAATGACTCGAATCAGGTCAAGTTGTTGGTGGTGACGTGAACGTGAATCGGCAGAGCATAAAGAATGTACAAGTGCCATGTTAAAAACAAACACATCGCTTCGGGAGGAGTTTAATTTTTCATCCCTACTTTTAATACCATTTGACACACCCTGCCCTTAAAATTTATTTATGGAGTCATAGTGTGTGTGTGTGGAGTGTTTTTTTTTTTTTAATTTTACTCTTTTTATTGTGACCTAGAAGAACACTGTTTGTGATGGTTAATAAAACTGTCTGCACCACTTTTCCCACTAGGCAAGATGTATCATCAGTTGATCTTTTGACCGTGTGCCAGTATGTCAACAACGCGCTAAGTGGCTCGTTTATATGTTTTCATATTTCCAAGTACTAACAACACAGCACCACCACCCGTACATACACATCAGTCGTTCGTTTCGGATGAAATATCGACATTTACTCTGTACGAGATGGTCAATGTTTGTTGGCAGCTTGTCGATCGTTTGGCAATAGTTTAAGCGTTCCTTGCTGGCGAAAAAGGGAAAATTATTGACCGTCTCGGAATGTATGTACAGCGTTAGCAGTTGAAGTACTTAATCCGAGACTGTTAAAAATGTCCATCAGCAGCTTCCATTACAGCTTACTGGATTCTTTATTTAGGATTTCTTGTAAAATATTCTTAAAAAAAATAGCAAAAGGACATATCGTATAAAATCAAATGTCAAAAAAAAAGAAAAATAAACATATGAAACACCATGCGTCTCCATCGGAAACCGCGTCGTAGTGCAAACTGCATTCGCAATGTGTTTGTGCAATCAATAATAGCAAATCAAACAGGTCTTCTTCATTCTAATCTTCGCCTCATGTGAAACCATATCCGTATCCTGGTCATGGCACCACCAACAATATCCAGCAACATCCAGAAGGCTTGCATACTTTTAGGCGTGTCGGCCGTATTCTTGATACGTGTAAAATATTCAAACATTCGTTTTCGTGTTCGAGCTGAAGAGTGGGTTTTTTGTAGTTTTGTTTGCCACGGTATTAAAATAATTCGCAACAGCACATAATCTACATAATTTGGCTGCTGTGGGATGTGTCGAGCCGCGCACACTACTCACCCTTTGAATGGGAACGATTCTTTCCACCGGCTGGTGCGGGTGCTGCTGTGGTGGAAAGCTCGTTTGCTGATAAGCCGGTTGGTACTGCTGCTGCTGCTGCTGTTGAGGGTTCGTTTGTTGGTAGAATTGTTGCGGCTGGAACTGCTGCTGCTGTTGCTGCGGCGGGATTTGCTGACCTACCGCGTGTTGTTTCTGCTGTGATGGATGTACCTCGTACTCGGGACCCTCAGCTGGTGGAGGCCAAGCAACGCGCTTCAGACCTTCAAAACCGAATCCAAGTGGCAAATGGAAAGACACACAGAAAAGAAGAAAAAAGGAGATCGTAGAATTGTAGTACGTGTGGAGCGTAGCTATTCCGTTGGTGTTGTGGGATGTGGGACAGTGGGACAGGAGAGTAGGGTATAAAATAATTAAATTGCTACAGCGATTCATCTCGAGTCACATTCTTTGCTCCCGACCTTACTACGCCATACCTCCCCGGATCCCGGCCCCACCGAAAAATGTCGGTGTCCATGTCAGTTAGCGATGGTGTATGTTTTATATTTCTCATGCTCCAAACCCGTTCCGAGCGTGCGGGAACTCGGGCAGTGCAATCCATCTCAACCCGGGTTCGTTTGCTCGTTCGCTAGCTTTGATATATCTGAGTGAAAAAGTGTTCCATTTGCGCGTGGCGGTGTTGCGTGAAGGATGGAGCGAATGGATGGAACGGGTGGGATGGAAAATACGAGAATTATCTGGCGGACACTTGCCAGCTAGTTCCAGGCCGCACTAATACTTTACCCGACCGTTTTGCCAGAGAAAAACGTGAGAAAAACGGAAAAGGGGTGTACAAATCCCCTTATGCCGTTTGCAGTGCACAGTGCCAAACCCGCAAATCGTCCTACTTCGCTGGAAGATAAATGGGATTTGAGTGAAAGACTTTTCATCTGATATGCTGCCGCTACTACACTGCCGGTGCTTTTCTTTCAGCATTATCTGTCTTTTTTTTTTTGTTGCACCCCATACATTTGATGAGCCCAGGCACTAAATTGCCCACCGAACCGCGACGTTATCCCAAGCCGGCCAAGCCAACACGCGGGAAGCTTGGGTCTTCTTCGCAGTTTTGTGTCTCTTCCTCCAAGGGATAAAAATATCATCTTGAGCCATCAAACCTTAAAGCCACAACCAGCACGAGCAGAGGTCCGAGTGTAAGTGAAGCACACTTGGCAACAATCAGCCGGAGTTTGATAAAAAGATGTATTCACATGGGATCAAATCGCTCGCCCCCCGGGGCCAGTCTATTCCCGCGAGACTTGGGTGAGTCGTTTTTTGCTTGTTGTTGTCATTTTTCTCGCGAATTACCACGAGCCACCGACTGCTGTTGACGTTTGTGTAAAGTGCATACCGAACAAGCTCGCTGGCTTGAATTTCGAGTCAAGCCTTTTGTGTGTTTGCGGGACCGAAAGAAGTATGCCCGGTGGCAGTGTTGGGAAGTTGGAGTTGCACCAAAAAACAAAAAGAAGGAAAAACCGAAGTCTACTTCATGTCTCTTCAGCGAGATGGTTCATGAGATTTTAATTAAAACAGACACTTTCTATAACAAGTTTTCAAAAACTTAATTTGCTGTATGAAGTTGCGTCCCGGCTTTGAAGTTTCGCTGTTTCGCCGTTTCTGTGTGTGTGTGTATCTGGGCGTGTTTGTGTGAGTGCGTGTGTGTTGGTATCCATTTGTTGCGGCCCGTAAGCCTTCATTCATGCGATAAGATCATTCGTGGCCAGTTGCAAAGTAAGACAGTTCGGGAGTGTGTGAGGCGAGTTTCTTTTTCTATTTTCCTTCTTATTTTTTTCGGTGTCTTTGTACTGAGTGAGTGATTCTCGTGCGAGTTTTGAGTTGGGTGGGAGAGCCGTCGGAAAGTTTTTCTTTCGCAAGTCGTGCACTTTCGTTGAAGTTTTTGGCTTATGGTGAGGGTTGCGTTTTGAGGCATGTATTTTTTTAACGTTTTACTACTTCAACAGGGTCATTTATTATGTTTTCTATTATGAAATGTACGCCTTATTTAATAGAAATCCGATGTACATTGACCTTTTAGTTACTACGCCCACTAGCGTGATTTGTAAGCGACAGAGACAAACGGCGTTTTTCATGCCAACGTAACTCTCCGGTTCGAGTGAATTTTCAATGAAACGAATTAATTAAATGATTTTAAATCTTGTGCTAATGACCCTCAATGCCCGTTGTACCCTGCCCCCGGCTTTGGTGGCATTATTATTACTGTGTGCGCTTCATTGGATTATGATTTCTGCCCACCGGAGGATTTATCGTGGCAATTAATCGTTCAGTAGCTGATCTAGTGGCAGACGGGTAGAGCGACAGCTAGAAGCCATGAGCTCAAGTTTGTCAAATTTAATGACGCTGATGATGATAATCAACGATAATCGGTTGCTGTGCCGCTTCCTAGTATTTGAGGTGGGTTGAGCCTAGGATCATGTATAAATGTGACTTTCTTTTATGCACCCTACTGAACCTTGTAATGTCGTTACAACATTCTTAGATAAAGCATGACATTTCGATCGGGCACAAGATTTTTTTTTCTAAAACATTTTTTTTGCTTATTGAAAGATAATGGAGGCGCCTGGTGGTTTGTACTGTTTTTAGTTACTTCATGCTCTTCTTTTTCTGTTGATTGAATATTAACGAGTTTAACTTAGTTCAAGTTTTTAAAAAAATAAATTTACCTTTGGTTTGAAAATAAAAAACATTTGAATTTAAATAAAAGTTGTTGAAAAAAATAAGAAAAAATTAAAATATTTATAATAAAACAAAAATATAATACGGTGTAAAGGAAGCGTAAAAAATGAAAGTACAACACATTTTTGCAAAAATCCACCATGACCTCATTTTGATGGTCTAGTACAACGAAACCAGACCGTCTTCCTTACCAAATGCCATCCCATTGCATCCAAAAATATGGTTTTCCCCACCCCCGGCTAATGCCGGTCTACTTAGTAGCGGCGGGAGTTATGACCGCATTCCAAACAGGTTACTCCTAACCGGTTTCGTAGGTAGCCATAAGGTTTTATTTTAGAAACGAGCATCCACCGATCTACCGGTCAATGTTCGGTTGCATACCATGCTCGTGCATTTTTTGAACATCCCGTATGTGCGTGGTTTAGAATTGTGAGTGGAAGGTTTGTTTCGTTTGTTCGCCGCTTTCTGTGGTAGATGTTGATGCGGTGTTAAACTGTAAGTGATGGCGAATTTTCGTTTAGCCAATCAAACATTCTATTTTTAAATTTTCCATTTCTCCATAAGAACAACAATCTATCTCCCAATTTAAAACTATGCGATGATTCACACCTTCCATTTCCGACGCTAGATGTCTGGTTTCTTTCTCAGTTTAACGCAACACACAAATACACACTGGCTGCTTTCCTATTCGTCCGACTTTGATTAATAGCACTGGGTCGAAAATGGCACCAACAATTTTGATTCATAGGCAACTAGTGATTTAAACAAACATCCGATTGATGTAAACTAAATATTTGCATTGGTAGATTATATATAATAAGGATAATAAATCAATCTTTTCATCCACCAACAACTGCCACTTTCAAAACCACTATTTCTAGCAAAAAAAGAGAGCTTGAATTTCACAAACCTTTGTGCTTTTGTTTTCGTTATTAAAAACCACACGCACTAAAACTTTACCAAGCACAAATAAACTCACTATAATTATTGCAATAACTTCCGCAATAAAATTTGCACCGAAACCGATCGAAAGAGAAAAACGCTTCGCGGCGATCTTTGTTTTTCCTGCACGCACCCGCACTCGAACGCTTGAAACTTCGCGACAAACTGAGACCGGCCTCGGCACACTTGGATCGAGAACGCCCTGGTACCTGCACTACACTACCTGTTACTACTGCTGCACGGCTTATGGCGTTGCCATCCTTGAGTCATACGGGTGATCTCCTACCGTACGCGATCGTGTCTGTGTATGCCATTCGCGGTAGTGTTGGTGCAGCATACGGCTGCAAACATTTTCATCCGCAGGTAGAATGAAACAAACAGATCAACACCATCAGCGTAATGGAACAGTGGTGAGGCAAATAACATAAGTCACCGTCACTGTGTGATGGCTGTCAAAAATGTAGCTTCTCTTTTTGAGTTTTCTTCGCTTTGGACACCACATTCTTTCTCTCTTTCTCTCTCTCGCACAGTCACATACCGCGATGGACAAAAGTGTCTGAGAATGAGTCAGACATTCAGAAGACGAGAATGATCGTGACGTTGAGGCGGAACGAATGTCGTTCCCCTTGTTTGAATGCTGGCTGGCAGTAAAGGTTGAGCTGAATATTCGGTACCGTTGATGAGTTGCTGTGGATGATGCGCAGATATAATAAGTTCGTCGGCATCATTATCGTGCAAGCGATGCAACAAAACAATTCAGATGATAAATCTCCATCGCATATGAATGTCATACAATATGCATATTTTTTTCGGATACAAAGGAGAAGGTTTTAGCCTTTACCTAAAGTGACCCTACTGTGTAATACCCTTGAAATTCTTTGTTCCATTAACGATGCTCGACGTAAATGACCTTGATTTTGTTCGTACAATGACGAAGTTTGTTGGATCATGTGGATGTCCCGTCCTTCATCGGCGCAAATGACCAATTTGTTGTTTTCACATCATCAACACTCAACCTTGACGCGACAGCGAAACAGCGGTGACCAATCTAATGACGAATCTTTTTTATACAATTTAATCATCAGCCTTTTTAAAACGTCGTTGACCTAAGCCAGCGAACGGGGTGGAAAGTGTAGCAGGTTCGTGCGGGCAGGTGGAAAAATATAAATAAATTCATCCACGTATCGTATTCTTAGCTGTCGGTGAGCAATACTGGCTTTGGACACCACATTCTTTCTCTCTTTCTCTCTCTCGCACAGTCACATACCGCGATGGACAAAAGTGTCTGAGAATGAGTCAGACATTCAGAAGACGAGAATGATCGTGACGTTGAGGCGGAACGAATGTCGTTCCCCTTGTTTGAATGCTGTTTTTTTCGCAGTAAAGGTTGAGCTGAATATTCGGTACCGTTGATGAGTTGCTGTGGATGATGCGCAGATATAATAAGTTCGTCGGCATCATTATCGTGCAAGCGATGCAACAAAACAATTCAGATGATAAATCTCCATCGCATATGAATGTCATACAATATGCATATTTTTTTCGGATACAAAGGAGAAGGTTTTAGCCTTTACCTAAAGTGACCCTACTGTGTAATACCCTTGAAATTCTTTGTTCCATTAACGATGCTCGACGTAAATGACCTTGATTTTGTTCGTACAATGACGAAGTTTGTTGGATCATGTGGATGTCCCGTCCTTCATCGGCGCAAATGACCAATTTGTTGTTTTCACATCATCAACACTCAACCTTGACGCGACAGCGAAACAGCGGTGACCAATCTAATGACGAATCTTTTTTATACAATTTAATCATCAGCCTTTTTAAAACGTCGTTGACCTAAGCCAGCGAACGGGGTGGAAAGTGTAGCAGGTTCGTGCGGGCAGGTGGAAAAATATAAATAAATTCATCCACGTATCGTATTCTTAGCTGTCGGTGAGCAATACTGCTCATGCTTATCGTAGACGTGTGGCGTTAAATTGTTTATTGGAGGATGAAAAATGGCGAACCATCCATTTGACTGGCACCGTTTCGTTTGGGCAAGCGTCGAAGGCCCAGCCCTGAAAGAGAGGGATTTTTCTCGGTACATTGGTATGTGTGCATGATAAATCCTTCAATCTTTACACCATACAGTATGTATCCGGTGTAGAACGGTGGTCGGATGGTGAATATGACACCCAGTGTTCGATACACTCGTTATGATTTGACCGGCGTTCAGTTGAGTGTGGGATCGGTTAAAGAAAAGATCAATTTCTTTAGACGTTGTTCGTTGAGTTGGAAAAAGAATAACGCACAACGGCCGTCTGACAAGTTTCCTTCGTAGATTTGGTGTATGATATGCAGTCGTTGCATTCTAGTGGCTAAATTTAACACAAAAACATTGTATAACATAGCTTAGCAGAAGTTAGTTGTGTGTTTTAAATGTCTTATTGTATGGAAGTTGCATTGGAAGTTATAGGTTTTCTGTAATTGATATTATTGCTAAGCTATGTTTGTTGTAAGTTTTATCTAATGAAATGGATTCGAAAAGTGATATAGTTTCTATGAGAAAGGTACTGTTTAACGGATGAAACATGGCCAAACGGATCACTTTTTATATACAATTCTTCCAAACTCCTAACCTTAAAAATAAGTTTTCCTTTGTTTATCAATGGAGAGTATGGAAGAGACATTTTATTCTATTCCCATCAATGTGACGACATCAGCCATGATGGTAGAACACGAGCTAACGTATAAATAATCATGTTTAGAAAAATGTAACAACAACTACGTTCCAGCGCACAGTAGCGTGTATTTTCTTTCGAGCGAACAAACTGCTATCGGCCAATGTTTCACTTGGCTGCACTATCGCAGCCTTTCCGTCCCGTAGCAACATCGTATGCATCCGGTTGCTTCTAGTGCCAGTTATTCGAAGGCACCTTTTTAAAATTGTGCAAGTTGAAGTTAGTGGGTAGAGCAGTCAAAGAACCATTGAGAATAACGAGCAAACGAGAGAGCGGGATAGAATTAGAATAAGGAGCAGCAGCAAACAAAAAAACATATCATCCAAACTAAAAGAAACCCTCCGACGGGGTTGCTGCTCAGCAGAACGCACTGCCATAAATGCAGAAAGCGCTGCCAAGTGGAACGACGATGCGATGCTGTCAGTTTGCTGTTGGTAAAAAATCCGACAGTTTTTGGTGAGGAGAGAAGTACGAGCAATCGGTACAGTGAAGCATGCTAGATTGAAATGGAAAAAAATAAAATAATTCGAATACGAACTCAAAAACCCTTCACCTACGGACGTAAAATCGTGTGACTGTTAGTTGAAACCGAAAACCCAAAATGAGTGTTTGTGTGTTTCTGTAGCGGAGAATGCACATATGCGCGTCTAATATGCGTTCCTACTGCTTGGCCGTATGGCACGTGTTGCATATTTTTCGTACGCCCAGCAGTAGCAATGGCGGCAGCCTGCCAGACAGTTAGTTAGTCGGTAGAATTTGGCATACAGTGCGGAAAATGTCACTCGCCGTTTCCACCATCTTTCGGCATTTTCCGTCTCTTACTGCCTCACTATGTTGATGCTGGTCTTGACGGCGAATCGGTTGTGGCGAATGAAGCATAAGCGTAAATTCCTTTACGGTGGCCCATTTTGGGGGAGGGCCGTGACACGAGAGTGTGGTTTGCAATTGCCTCGAAGCGGGAAAGATACGCAACTGAGCAAACACTCACACAATTCCCCGTTCACGGTATTGCTTAGTTGAGGGCAGTCGGGTTTGAACGTTAGAACGAAAACTGAGCATCATTAGAAAGTGGGTACCGAAATTGGCACTCTGACTCAAACGGTCGGTCGTTGTTTGTGTTGCAGGGATCGTTACCAATGCAATCGCATTGCTAAGTGCTTCGCAGATCCAGGCTGTCTGTTTATGTTCAATTTTATGCAATTCATTTCAAGTGTCGAAGAAAATAGAATTTCTTCATCTTCCGATTGGATGACATTGAATTTAATTGACGTTATTGAAGTGAAAAAGTATTGCTGTACCGTTGTATTTTTGTATTTATTATATATTTTTGAGTATTATTGCAGTTTTGCACAACTTTATTTTTCTTTTTTTTGTAATTTTTTTAATTTTTATATAAGATTTGATTTAGTTTTGCATTTAAGGATTTACTTAATTTTTGTTTATATTTTTTTAGTGTTTGTTTTACATTACAGTGTTTCTCACTTGATAATGCAAAGTTACCTATGATTTTTGCAAACGCTCCATACGAAATCGTATGTAGCGTTTGCAAAAATCATAGGTAACTTTGCATTATCAAGTGAGAAACACTGTAATGAAGTATTGAATATTTGTGTTTTTGTAGTATTGTCGTTTTTTATATTCTTTCATTGGTTTTATTGGTTCATGTTGCTTTTTTCATGTATTTTCATTTGTTTGTGCAATTTCATATTTCTTTTATTTAATTATTTAAATTCCACTAAGACGGCAGTGTGCCGTTTTTTTTACTACCGCGACAATTTAGATAAAATGTGTCTTGCAATCTCGAATAACAATTGATGAACAATTTGATTATGCTAACCAGAAATATTTAATAACATAGACTAGACTAGATTTCAAGAAAGCTTCATTCAAATAAAAATCTGCCTGCAGGAACACTCGTCTCAAGCGTCCATTTTGGGTTAACGAATGTAATGTGACACCGGGCGCATTTTCCACGCGTCAATCGGCTTCGTGCAGCAATGCTATGCAATCTGATAAGAAAATATGACACTTTCATGGTGCAAATCTCAGCTGACACGTATTAGCTGTACACGATGTTGGGCACGGTTTAAAATACGGCGTAAAAAGAGCAAGCAAATAACAAAAAAATCCTCCAGCCATCCCTCGTTTACAGACACATTTGCTTCGATATGCACATTTGCTCGAGGCAAAAAGGGTAAAAGAAACGATCTGTCTGTTTTGAGAATGTGTATTTTTTGTCTGTGTGTCCTGTACGAAGACAAATCCCCATCTCCGTCTTCGATCGTATCTTTGTGCGCGGAACGACTTCAAAGAACGGAGTAGATATGGTAGCAACATTTTTTGCAGTTGGTACCACCTGCTATGTGGTACCATGATGTCGGGCAATGTTGGAAAAAACGGGAAAAAGGGCAGAAAATGCATCTGTACTGCTGCATTGCCGTGGAGCTGAATCGAATGATACCGGATCGGTACGTGACGGGTTGACAGAATCTCGGCACTAAACGATAAAACTTTTCTTTTTGAGGCTTTGCCTTTTTTTGTTAATGATGGTTTACGAAATATGTTTAATAGACTCAGAATTTGTTTAAAATAAGCGAATAAAGCGAATAAATCTAACAGAGAACGGCGCATTCAAGGTTTCCAGCAGCGAACGTATATTGTTTTAATTAAAGCATAATTGAATCTTTGCCACCAATGAAGGCATGTCAGTAAATTCAGCTCTAAACACATCATGTTTATGCATTGGCAGAGCGTGCACCCCACTGGCACTGGCCATGGTTTGGCGAAGCAGCAGTCAACCGACGGAAACTGCACACCGTCCTTGGAAGCTGCTTCTCCCGGTGAGAATCGGGCAATGACTGGTGAAAAATGCAACTCAAGCTAGCATTCCCGTCAAGACGAAGTCATAAATATGTTCCTGTGGCGCGTGTAGCTCAAATGCTTCGTGTGCGGCAGGAACTTGGCAGAAGCCATTTATGCTCCGTGGGATGAATTATCCCAACGCTTTTCCACGGCACTATTCGGGTGGCGGGTGGTGGCTGTGTGTGTGTGCATGTGTGAAGGGTGAGGTGAGGGCAAATTTCAAAAGCAAAATGCAATGCTTTGGAAAGCGAATGGAACAAGGGAGACCGGGAGAATGGAAGAAGGTGAATCCCGGTGCAAGGTGCAAGCATTTCAGAATTCCGTTCGCGTTTCTCTGGCAGCGGTTTTCCTTAAACAGCGCCACCGGGATGGATGTGTATCGCATGCCATTGCATACTTTCAGGCGGCATCATCAGCATCGCCGTTGTGTGTGCGCACAACACTACCATCGCAACGGGACTATGCAACCCGAACCGGTTGGTAAATGAATTTATCGATGCTAATGAATGTTTGCGCTTCGCGCTAGCTTTAAACGTTGTCGAGATGTTCATTTTTATTTCTGGATTTCTGGCTGCACCGTGCGAGGTGGGTGGCATTCGGTACCCTTTTCCCTGGCTGTCGTATCACGCTGTGTTTTGTAACCTCATTGTTGGGTGATGTTCCGCTCTCATTAAGGTGCCTCATTTCGGTAAAGCAAGCTCCGTAGCAAGGGAAGCAGGAACAGTGAGCGAATGCAGTGTGTAAAGCCGATGCCTAACAGAATGTGCGCGAATGGAAGTAATCGTTTCATTGTGCCCGTTGTGTGGTAAGCAATAGAACGGCTGCGGACGTCTCAGCGGGACGATTTACCGGAGTGTACTTTTTTCGTGCATGTTTTTTGTTTGTGGATTTTAATTATTCATAATATGCTTCCGAAAGGGTGGTGATTCATACCACGTGGGGAGGTATGTGAATGCAATATTTTTAACGAGCCGTTTGCCTTGTGTAATTTGCTTGGTTTATGCTTTGATTTTAATGCATGGATTGGGTTCCTGATTAGAATTTAATTAGGATATAAAACAGCAAGTTAGATTTGTTTTTAAAATTGGTTGGTGCCAATTTTAAGTATTTCTCTTTTAGTATATACACGTTGTATTATTAGTAAAACACTCCTAGGTATTCTTCCCTAGGTAGACCACTCAAAAAGCCTAGAAAGACAACTCAAATAAAGTCTACATTAATTCCTTCACAATGTTTTTGGATTACTCTAATACGATACATGACTTTTACTTAAAACATGCAATGATTAATCAGTTATAAAAATGTTCTAAACAACTTCTTTGACAGCTGCTTCGTTCGCAGTATAACGTTTCATTCATGTTTTCTTGAAAAGTTACAAAAGGGCCTGGTACAGTCTTTAGTTGTTAGTATAGATAAAAACGGTTGTGCTTTAATACTTTTTTATTCCAAAACACTAAAGCTAAGTTGTCTTTGAAACTGGGACAATAGCAATTCAATACTCGAGTCTCGCACACTCTGTCCTATGATTTATTGTGCTACTTTCTAGCTGTCATTAAGAATCAGTACATAATTTACACTGCATGTAATTAGTGTTTTTCCCACTTATCGTGTACACACTATCTGCAGGAAGCCTAAAAAAGGAACACAATCCACCAACCAATTCTGTCCGAAACATTAATAAACGAACTGTTGTTTTATTGCTGGAACCGGTTTGTAATTGTATTATTTAATAACCGTTTCGTTCCGTCACGGACTTACTCCGCATGATCACAAACCGTCTAGTCTCATTAAAGGGACCGTGCCTTCATGTGACCCTGAACTGATTGACGTTGATCAATCTCGGACCCTGTTTCGATTATATTTATGCGGTCAGCGACAGCGTACTTAACCGTACCGCGGTGGTCCGTTTTATATAGCAAGGGTTCGAAACATAAAAAAGGACCATAATTCATCCGTGGAACCATGTGCCCTAATGAATGATTGACCGGTGTGGGTGTAAGTGGCGCACAGCGGTGAGTGAATATAATGAGGAAATTGACTGTACGAACCAATGCTTATCTTAATAGTTTCCACAATAAACAAATAGATGGTTTGGGGGTAGTGGGAAGGCAATCGATTGTATCTATGAGCGAAGTGTAATTGGGTTTGTATTCAGTTCAGAAGTTAATAAGTAGGTTACGAAGGTTAGTGGGGTTGTTGTTTTCGGTAAATACTTCTCTTCACTGACGCTTTAAGCTCTTTAACTCACCTGAAAATAAAGAAGAAAAACGGCTTATTAGATTTGTGATGCACTTGCAAACCATACTTCAAACGAATTTGTTACACTTAAAGCCAGCAAAGAAACCGACCATCAATTACTCTGTTTGAACTTGAAATGTTTATTGATTGTTGTCGCACACAGCCCCCGTTTAAAAGCTAGTACACACGGAAATACACCATGTCCATAGAGGGCACTATGATGTGAACACGATTTGTCGTCGCTTATGGTTTAAACGCAGCACCGGGAAGTAAAATGCAGCATTTACCTTTAACCACAACGGTTTTTCCCCCCATTGTGTTGGTGTATAAAGATTTGAAGAATGAGTCCCATGGTCGAAGAAAAGTCCACCTTGAACGGTAGTCAATTTTGCCCGGCTCGGCCCGGTGGAAACGCTTAACGCGAATTTTACAGGCACAGTGGCATCGGACCGTGCATGCACAGCTCTCACCCGTATGATGATTTATAGCAAAAGGAAAAGCAAAATTACCATCATTAATTTGATGGTCGTTTCCAATAAGCGGGGTAGTTTGTTGCTCTTTCGCTCTTGCTCGCCCTTGCTCTTTTACTCCTTTGTCTCTGTTGGTTGTTGTTGATGTTACAGGAACCGGCTGAGCTATTGCTAGCCCATTAGCTAAGCTCGTTTGTTTTTCGTGTGTATGATGAAAACCTGGTGCCTCCCGTCCATACGAACCCGCGGGAACGATGTAAAAATGCTTCCCGTGTTTTTTTTTTGTTCTTTCCAGTTTTTCTCACCGCATGCTTTTGGTGTGGTTGGTTTGTTTCTTGTTGTTGGTCGTAGTAAATCGTGGCCGATCGGCTCCCCGTGCACACCGATGTTCACATATTTGTTCCTGCAAAGTTGGGCAAATAGTACCGCGCACCGTTTGTGGTTTTGTGTGGCATAGTGCAGTCTAGGAACGTTG
Organism: Anopheles maculatus; assembly: GCA_002091835.1. Taxonomy (NCBI): domain Eukaryota; kingdom Metazoa; phylum Arthropoda; class Insecta; order Diptera; family Culicidae; genus Anopheles; species Anopheles maculatus. Next base: position 236,080 of record KZ061828.1, read on the forward strand.
AGCTGTGACATGTAATGCGGGTCGTTCATGATGGAAAGCGGTATGATTGTTTGTGGAAATTATTAATCACACGACTGCCAGGGCCACCGCACAGCGCCAAAAGCCGATGGAAAGCCGCCTCCGTATGGGGAGCGTCCCGGTACTTAGAAGGCCACTGCCACTGAAGTTGGACGGTTTGGCCGAAGACGCCGGCTGAGTTTGATTGGTTGTTTGTACTTGACTCGGTCGGTTGATTTCATCCTGCCACGTCCACTCGCGCTGTCTCGCCCACCTTCCCGGCAGCGCATCGATTTCCCCCCCGATTCTCAAGCGCAAACATAAGATCGACCAACAATGGCGAAATCCGGACCCGCTTCATGCCGGTACGGATGATGACGAGAATGATGGGAAGTTTTCGCAGCTTTCCCAGAAAACCAGCAGCGGGTCTGCGGCCATTCCGGGCATCGGGCTCCGTTCAACGAGCTCGCACAAATCCAATAATAAGCTTTTCCAGCGGCTCGTGAACTGATAATTGGGAGCGATGTTACCGGTGGTGTGCGCGCGTGTGTGTGTACGCGCGTGTGTCTCTGGTCGAGTCTCGAGTTACGCGACGGTGCACGCGTGGGTAGGATAATGATTGGAACCTCGAACGCTCGGCCCCTGTTTGCGAGCGAGCGATGAAAAGTTAGATCGAATTAGGTGGAACGTTTTATGGCAAAAAAGGTGGTTGACTCTGGTTCTAAATTAATTTATATCATTATCTCGTCTTGGTTTGCCGAGTTTCGGTACTTTCGAGAGGACGATCTCGTGCAACACACTCTCGAGGGTGGACTGAACTTTTTTATTCGTGCTGATCGACTGGTGAACTGTAAAGCATCGCTGGTGAAAGTCAATTAAACACAACCTTTTGGTTTTGGGTTTTTCTTTTGGTTTGCTCCATAATTCATCTTCACAAATTAACTGAATTAACTGTGGTCGCTGCGGAGATATCATGCGGTGATATCAACGGAAAAATCTCGCAAGAATCGCACTGACGGGTAAAAGCAATCGAAAGTCTTATTGTATTTTTTTTCATGGATTTGATATGACTTCAGTAACTTCAGTTTTCTTCGCACATTTCGGCTGATGTTTATACTTATTTCCTTTCCGTGATAAAGGTTTTTTTCCGGCACAAAATATTGGAATTTATAGTTTCAAACTATAAAAAAAAAACATTTAAATTTTAGTGTTTTATATTCAAACTGCTTTTAAAACAACTTTTATTGCAGTTCGTTATAGTCAACTCATGAAGAAACGTAACAAACTGTAACAAAAATCTCTTTGCTATCATTCTCAGCTTACCACAATTCCCACCAGAGGGCATTGCCCGGCGGTGGTGTCAAAGTATGCTCAAATAATAATAAAGCATGACAATCTGCGAAACGATTTGTGTCGCTACGGTTGCTGCATCTGAAGGCGTGTTTTGCTGCTATTGACGCAGGGAAAATTGGTTCGTGGGTTGCATGGAATGACAATTTACGATCCCACAAGTAGAGTTTTCGAACGCCATCGAACTGCGTTGGCCGAAAAGACACGCCGGATGAAGCTACTCCACCGACCACCGCGGTACAATCATAAATATTCCTATTTCGCTGCAGACTTCCGGATGTCCTTTTGGGAAGCCGGTTTTTTTACCCCTGTGCGGGTTAGAACTGGAAGGGTCGTCTACAGTGAAAGGATATGAGATTTTCTCAGTTCTTGAAGTGTTTTACACCCTGCTAGTGTTTGCTGCTGTGTGCCATGTGTTCAGTTTTCTTTCCAGCTGTAATAACTTTTTCCGGCTGCTTTTTTTCTTCCGAAACGAAAGGCAGCACACAAAAGGGGAGACTTTTCTTGCTAGCGAACCTTACACATCGGTTGGTCAAATAAACAAAAGTGCATTTTTCCAGTTCCACCCAGGCAGGATCCCATCCCCGGCGCTGCTCCGATATCATTGACAGTGGATTGCAAGTATTCCAGTGCAGACTTCCGGTGCAGAGCGTTGGAAGTGTTGAACCTCGGTGATAAGAGGCACTTAGAGGATTCTGGAAGCATGTCTTGTTTCGTTGGCCGGTCTGAGTTTCCCCAGCGAACGGTGGGATACACTTAGCTGTCTCTTTATTTTCAATATCACGGCAAGTGAGTTCTATCTCCGGGCAGTATACCCATTTTGCCCATTGTCAATATGTCCCTCATCGGGCTTCGTGGTGCTACTTCACTTAGCACGAGGAGAACAATGGAGGCTGGTTGGTCGTCTCCCTGTAGAAAACCACCGTGTGTGTGTGTGTGCGGTGGAAAATGGTTTTTGATTTATAAAGGAAAACTAGAAACTAGCATCGTTTCGTATAGATTTCCTTGAAGGGGTTATTTTTTGTACACGGGATGTTAGTTTCTCGGACGTGTGGAAAAGTAAATATATTGCAGCGTAAAATTGAGAACTCTCAGCTTAAGTAGCCGGAGCACAGTTCGGGAGATAGTTTTGTTTTTTTTTTGCAACGGGGCAGAAGATGAAAGTCTACGAATCACGACGAGGAATCCTTTCGTAATGACAAGCCGTCCGTGGAGAGTTTTGTGAGCGCCAGGTAAGGAAACGAGGCTAGAGAGTTGAGCTCGTAAAAGTAGCATCTAGCGTAATGGTTGGTGTTTTGGTGCTTGGTCCGGTGACCGATCACGATTTCCGTGCATCATTTTCCAGGTAATAAATAGCACAACATGAAAATATTATTTCCGTCTTTATGGGGCGACGAACAGCCGGGCGTTTGCTATCCGTCCACCGTATCCGTTTTATGGCTGTGTTGATGCTTTTGTCGAGATCTGCCGAAGAATAAAAACTGAACATCCATCTCTCGGTGGCTCCATTAGAACGGAAATCGTGGCGCTTTCAATGGAAGCGCGATGCAATGTGTAAGAAATCGAGATAGAATGAAAAATTTAATAAGGAAATGGGACAATAAAGATGAACAGCAATGATACAAACATCAACAGTCTGTTTTGTGTTAATATTTTATCTTAGCTTAGCATCAAGTTGATTGCCAATACAGAGAGTCTTTCTGTCTTAATGAAGAAGGCTCATTGATGGCTACTTTCATAATGATGTGTAATAAAACATATTGATGATACTATAAAATTGATTTAACATCATGCGGTCTACTGCACTGATTGCTCGAATCCTTTTATTGCCATCTTTGGTAATATTTTCTTGATGATCTGATACTGCTACTTCATTTGTATTGGAGTGACAAATTGATTTTATGCGCCGGAAGAAAGTGCGATTTATTCAAATGATTTGTATTTTATTATTTTCATGTTTGTCTGTTGTTTTATTCTAATTTCTTTTCAAGCGCTTGATTTGGGATTTGATGACACAAAATTACTAAAATATCAATATATCTTTTCAATTCGTTTCAATCTAAAGTAAAAAAAGTAACTTTTTTTCTTGATATACATAGATGTGTTATATCCTCACAATAAACATTAAAATGTGATTTTAATAAGGTTGAAAAACACAACATACTACGAACAAACAAAAGTTTAATGCCCACATGTCATTTGTCATAGAACAGTGTTTGAAACCAGAGTAAAAATAAACAAACTGTTCTAGCACTTGCCAAAAAGTCAATAAATAATAATACCGCTTCCGCAAAATAATGCGTTTTGTTTTTTTACGAAGTTTTTTTTATCCTATTACATATCCGCAACATAAACAGCATTGTGGTTCGTAACAAAAAATCAACAGGAAGCCTGAAATTGGATTCATGCCCTAGAAAGGTGTTTTGGAACTAGTTTTTTGTACACGTTTTCCATTACCTACATCAGTAAATCAATGCCGGGTGTTGATGACAGTGCTCAAAACAAGCGCAAAATAATGTGCGTTTGTCGGAAACGGAAACGAGTACGAGGTTTCTTATTGGAAAAGTTTAATGCGTAAGGTTGAAGTTTGAGGCTGAAAAAAAAAACATTCAAAATCGTTGAAGTTTACAAGAAGAACAAATAGTGATTCAATTGATATGGCACATTACATGTAGAGTTTAAATAAATGGTTGAATTTATCTACTTTGAACAGTTTTCAAATGTAAATTTTAAGTTAATCATGATTATAGCTTTATTGATTACAGTTTATCGTTTAATTTAAGTAACGCATACGTTTTTCTTCCGGGAGAATACAAATACAATCTAGGAAGTGATAAACCTTTTTCGTTTAACAGTGCGACACTCTGCTAGATGAAAAAAGCAGTCTGTTCATCGTTCTTTATCGTGTTTACAAATCTCAAATAATCTTGCTCATAAGAACCCCATCCAGAAACTGGTATGAGCGATTAACTGCTAATGGACGATTCCATCTTGTGGGAGGATGAAGATAAAACGTGTAAATTGTGTGTGAAACGATGTCGTCGCTTATCGATCAAGCTACTGTGTTTCGATGGAGAAAAACGAGGATTTCAATACGAGGTGTTTAGTGACGAAAAATGGCCGTTAGTATGGACTCTAATTATTTGTTTTTACGTTTAGGAATTTTTACTGTGCTAATAACATTTTATGATAATAATTTCTTAACAAACCTATTGTGATTCTCAAAACAACGAATTGTTAGCTGACTATTGCAAAAACATTGTTCGATTCATCATAGACGTTTTCCAATTAAAACCATACCACCGAAAACTCGATACAATAAGTATTGGTCAATCAATATTTAATCCATCGAAGCATATGTTGCTACTGTAGCATGGTCCAGCCAGCAGTCCCGCACTCAAACCCACCGTACATGAATAAGTGATGCACAGAGATTTAAAAGTTCATCTTTTTCGGTTCGGAAGTGCAGGGAGTTGTAGCAAAATGGCGGAAAAAATGGCAATCCATACAAAAATCATTACGCTTCATGCTTCAAGCTACGATTTACAAGTGACTCTACACGGCAGCACACAAACTCCAACACTCGATCGAAAGGCTGTGTGTGTGTGTGTGTTGCAGTTTCGAAAATCCCATTCACAGCCACTTTTGTCTCGAAGCTCCACATGTGGTTTTGTTGCTGTTTCCGTGCGGCAAAGAGGAAACTATAAATAAATGGTGCTCTCTTCCATGGTATTATTTTTTCTCTTTCATAATTCTCTCTCTCTCTCTCTCTCTCTCTCTCGTTCAGGTTCATTTTGCGTTCCCAACAGAAAGCTCCAATGTGATGGTACTGGACGGAAGCACGAATGTAATACAAATATTGTGCTATCGCCTATAATGCATGAAACATGATCGAGAGGGCCGAGAAAAAAAACCCCAGCCACCAGAACCTTCAAAGTACCACTGGATCCTGGGTGACCATCGGGGTGAAAAAAATGAACCCGGCTAGAGTACAACCGAGGACCAAGTCCGCCTTTGCATGCATTAAGTGTTTCACAGGCGTCCCTCGTGTGCATCGCGTTCGATGTATAGATAAAATGCTTCCAGTGCTGTGTGAAGGTGCAATTGGTAGAAAAACAATCTCGAACAAACAAACAAAAAAAAACATGGCGACTGAAACCCATGAAGCATTATGATGCTGCAATCTATGGGGAAAATAAGGGAGGAAAGCGAAAGCCGCGGCTGGAGCATCACACAACGAGCTTAAAAAGTCAGCTACAACAAAATGGTGTTGTAACAACCAGACCACGGCTGTCCGGTGGTAAAAATCATACAGCTGGCAACAGCAAAAACTGGCGGTGCCATGAAGCTGGGTGAAAGATGCAGCACAAGAAAAAAAAGCACGGGGATGAAAAGGTGCTTATGCGAGAATCAGAGAATCAACCGTGTGTAATGTTGGTGTTGTGTTTTAATTTTTGTGTTTTATAAGCACGTTCCCATTCCTCTGGAGGGTTGATTCCGGGATAAATTCAGTGGTTGGTGGTTCGTGTTTTCCGTTTCTGTTTTATTTTGTTGTGCAATTGGTAGAAAAACAATCTCGAACAAACAAACAAAAAAAAACATGGCGACTGAAACCCATGAAGCATTATGATGCTGCAATCTATGGGGAAAATAAGGGAGGAAAGCGAAAGCCGCGGCTGGAGCATCACACAACGAGCTTAAAAAGTCAGCTACAACAAAATGGTGTTGTAACAACCAGACCACGGCTGTCCGGTGGTAAAAATCATACAGCTGGCAACAGCAAAAACTGGCGGTGCCATGAAGCTGGGTGAAAGATGGAGCACAAAAAAAAAGCACGGGGATGAAAAGGTGCTTATGCGAGAATCAGAGAATCAACCGTGTGTAATGTTGGTGTTGTGTTTTAATTTTTGTGTTTTATAAGCACGTTCCCATTCCTCTGGAGGGTTGATTCCGGGATAAATTCAGTGGTTGGTGGATCGTGTTTTCCGTTTCTGTTTTATTTTGTTGCATTCGGTCCGGTCCGGTTGGTTGAACTGTTGTAGCAACCATTTTGCTCGACCGTTTTACATGGTGAAGACTTTTTTAGTGATGGCGAAATTAACAGATGGTATAATAAGGTTTAACTGACTTTGGACCGATGAATGGCGGCCGAATGGATAATGTGGCCAGTGTCGGGGTGCAATCGTTTCTGGGAAATAAGTATTAATGCAAAACGGGAAATTTATTTTCACGAAAGGTATCCAGGTGCACATCAAGGGTTAATGAGGGATTTTTTAAAATTTAAAACGTATTCTATATAGCAAGGGTAAAGTTATGCTTCTAAGACTAACAAGTTTTTGAGGAATGTAGTCGATGCAAATTGAATGCACATAGGGTGTTTTGGTGGGATGAAACCTATACACAAGTCAGAATAAGGGCTGAGACTACTATATACTATGGCTATTAGTGACATGGGCAACGCATGAAAACTGTGTATTAAAATTTACATAGACTTTGAAAAAATTATAAATTATAACAAGTATTTCTATTCTTGGCTTTGTCTGAAGAATGTCCGTTGTGGAATGTGACGAATAAAAGTTGTAAAATTTTTGTTGCAAAAAAATAGATCTTAAATCCTCTTATCCTATATATTTTCAATCCTTTATTTTCCTTTTGTTGAATACGTTGCCTTTGCTGCATTATTTCAATCATTTATTTTGCTTTACGTGGTTGAAAATTAAAACAATAAAAATACCAGATTAATTTAAATGGATTCTAAGAAAACATGTTTTTATTGTACTCTTATAAAACACTGTTAAATACAAGTCCATAGCTATCTACACTTTGTAAACAATTTCATTACAGCTTGAAACACAAATCGTTCACGAGTTTGCGTAATAGTTTAACGGTGGCGACGCGATGTGTAATTGAACCTAGAATTGTTTCACACGCCTGTCGGAACACGTGAGAGCGGCAATCTAGCAAATCGTACTGTAGCGTGTGATAAATTTTTCTCTCACCACTCACATTATACGGAAACGTAATCGGATATTATCACAACGGTGTACATTGACAGACACACACACACACGTTCGCACGCATACATACACACTGCTATTCCGCAGTTTTGTTGGAAGGAAGTTCGGGAAGCTGCAGGAAAGAGACTGGGTTGTAAACGAAGGCCATGGAAACACGTGGACTTAACACAGGCAATCAAAAGGACTGCAACAATTGCAGCTTACTATGCAGCATACATCGGAGTTTGTGCGTGTGTGTGTACACGTGTGCACCACAAATCCACCAACCATCACAGTCGATGGTACGTACCTTCGTCCGTTGCGTTGGTCAGTGTAGGCGAACGGTTTGGCTCACGTTGCTGCTGGCTGTCCGGAGATCCGAGGGGATAGTGTACGTGGCTAGAGTCGTAGAAATGTAACACCTGATTCATTTGCACAATCTTATCTACATTGTCACCGGGCCGACAGTCACCCGTTGCTGATAGGCCAGCCGTTGCCGGCGGATCAACACCCGGCGAACAATAATTGTGACAAGCGTCCATTTTCCAATCGGGCTCAGGCTTCTTCACCACAGTTGATGTGGAGTCGTGCAAAGTGCTTACACTTGCAGCGCTTCCTTCGCACGAAGCGTCCGCCTTGGTGGTGTAATTTTTTGCTGATTGGTTCTCGATGGAGACGCCCGGTACTTGGGCACGTTGAGTAGCAATCGCGTGGTCGTTAGCAGCACCAGTATCCGTTTCCTCCGGTACTGTAGGAAGTGGTTTGACAGAAGGCTGAAGCGACGCGCTAATGGGCACGGGCGAGATGGCTCGCATGTCTGCCAAAGCGAATCGGGGATCAATCATAAACAGCCCGTGCGGCTGATAGACGTCCAGCGGGTTCCAGTTAAAGATGGCCACGTTGGTAAATAGGTCTTCCTGCTGGGCACGCTCGTTGCAATCGTCCGGCGTGGACGTTCTGCTAAAGTCATCCGCTTGATTGCTGTTGTTCGAGTCATTGTTTGCCAATTTTTCGCCCTCCTGCACGATGGAGACGCCTGGTGTTTCACTCGCACCATGATCGTCGGGCTTGTCATTGTACGATGGGACGTCTCGCTGTTCAGTAGTGGAAGTATCCGGCGCATCCTCAACATCTCCATCGTCCCCGTTGGCTAATAAATTAATTAAATTATCATCATTTATCTCCACTGGCGGTGCCGAGCCACGATTCGCGGGTGGCAGTTCTGTGACAGCGTCTTCGTTTGCATCATCGATCGATTCTTTCGCTTCGAGGAGATGCTTCTGTTCCAGCAGCTGCTTCGAAAAGGTCAACAAATCGTCCAGTATGCGTTCGATCACGGGCACATTCTCCACCAGCTGACCGAGCGTTGCTTTCGCCGCACTGTCCTCATCGTCCGCCGTGTCCTTGGTGGCGTTTGCTTTCAGCGATTGGTTAAGCTGTTGAAAAATGTCCTCAATTTCTTCACCACGCGTTCGACGTTTTTCAGCGTGGGCGGGAGCGGAAAGTTCGCGGTTGCTGTCCGCGGTCAGCTCATTTTCCGATGGCGGAGGGCTTATATTTCCATTTTCGAACCGTGCCCAACGCGTGTAGTCTTTGGGGTTGGGAGAGGTTTGTTGACGCTTGTCGACGGAGCTTGGAGCTGGTGTGCACAACGAAGAAACCAGCCAGAAAAAATGCAAAATTCAAACAAAAAAAGCCATGAAATGTGATAGCGTTAAAAATGCACACGAACACGAAGACAACAGGGACAAATAAAATCGAAATTGACTGACGTCTGGCAATGATTACTCAATTAATGTCGATGAAAGTGATCGAGTCGAAGGTTTTTTACGTGTTCGTCATGGTGGTTTTGCTTTGCTTGTTTGTTTTTTTCCATTGCAAGCAATCTTCAATATTCTGATCGTCTAGCTTGCTCAGTGTGGTGTTGCGTTTTTATAGTGTTTGTATCATCCAGACACACACACACACACAGATTGTAGAATCCGTTGCTATTTTGTGATCAAATTCCATCAGAATCGTAGGATGAAGGTTGGTATTATATTTAGCTTTCCTTGTTTCCCTTCTGCATCACCAACAGTAAGGGCGAAATGGTTGAGCAAAAATGTCGTTTGTGTTGGGTCGTAGTGTATGTTTCCGTGCACTGGTCAAGCACACTGGTCAGCAACGAGCAACGCCGGCAGAATCGGAATTCCAAAACCAAAATCCCGGGCGGGTTTACCAATGACATAACGTACACACACACACACACACACACACACACTCTCGTCCACAGGAAGCAACTCATCCGGGGCTTTCCGTTTCAGCGGGCAAACCATAATGCAATTGCGCTCCGGTTCGAAATGGACGGTCCGGATAAAGGTGAAGTGTTTTGTTGGAAAGTTTATGTCACGCGTTGTCTCGCCGTCACCGGCGCCGGGGAAGTAAGCGACAATAAAGAAAACAACCGAAAAGGTGATGCTGATGACATTTCAGGGCCATGTTTTGGAAATGGAAAATGTAATGGTCCCGAAGGAATGTCACTTCACTCCCGAATCGAATCGAAAAGGTGGCATGCGTCCGTGTGTGTGTGTGAGTGTGGCCAGAGGGTTGTCAGTTCGTCATCCGTAAAATGTACACAATTTCGAATTTCATGCACGAGTATGAAACGGTATGAGCGCCATTATTCTTCTCGTCCTGCTGTAACCGTAACCGGCTGCACGGTACCGTATGTGTGTTCGTGTTTGGATGAGCGTGTGCATATACTGCAAACAATTCCGGCACGGTGAAGATGAGTCGATGAAAGCGTAATGCTCTCCGGGACGCTAGCTTACGCACCAATTTTCCATTTATCGTCACCGGGTACACTATTTTCCACCTCAATCGTTTCGTCTTCTGGTGCCGGCGGTGTTCGCAGGCCAGTTGATAATGTCGGCGGGCTCTCATCGGTTGGTTCAGTACGCGCGGACCCGGTGATCTTGGGCTCGTCGGAAAGAAGTGCCCGATGCGGACGTTCATCAGTGGCAGCTGCTGCTGTCATCATCATCATTGCCGTCGTACCGGTCCCAGCGGGAGACAGGTTTCGCGCCCCCAGTTTATCGCTCAATAATTCAAATCGTCCGAATTCCAGCGACCGTTCGTCGAACGGGCCAAAAATAAACTCACCATCGGTGAAACTAATCATGCGCGGTTGTACGGCCCGGTTGTACTCGGTACCGCGCACCGGTGCGCTATTTTCGGAAGCACCGAAACGGTCGGGGTCGATTGATTTGTCCTGCGGTGTTTGGGTGTCGTATTTATTCGGTTCTTCATCGAAATTGCGCGCTCTGTTTGCGTTGACGTCCGGTGTTTTATCATCCGTGAAATTTGTTTTAAAATAATCAACATCAACGCCGTTACTGCGCTGGTGCAGTGGTACGGTCGGACCGGTGGATGCGGTCCGGTAGGTGGGACGACCCGGAGCGTGGATAACATTTCGAAACGATTCGCAACGACCGTCCGGTACGATGCAGCTGTCTGGGGTATCGAGCGTTTGAGGATGCTTTAAACCGGTGACATCATTATCACCATCGGTGGGGTCATCCGACGGTGGCACGGTGGCGCGGGAAGCGTTTTCTCCGGATGGTGAGAAAATTGCCGGATTGACAGCCCGGTACGTTGGATGTGATGGTCTAAATGTGGTTGCCACGTTAATAGGAGACAGGTTCGCTTCGAGACGGTTGATTCGGTCTGCAAGTGGTACAATTATTTTAATCTATAATGTTCAGTGGGGTGGATAAAGGGGGTTGGGCGATCGTGGAAGGGCGACGTAATGGTCAGCTCGCGTAGAGGCAGAACACTGATGGATTGAAGAATATTCCGGGAAATTGAATCATTCCGCTGGATAGGTACGGGAAAGCTCTTGCTAAAATCATTTAATTACGAACATTTTCACGGAATTTCTTCCGTATGCCAGGTTGCGTAGGAATGAGGCTGAATGCATCGTATCAGTATTGCATTGTATGCGTCAAACGATGCATGGAATGCAAACTTTTCCAACGTGTAAAACGAAACCCTATCATAAAATAAACGTAAATAACTGATGGATTCTTGGAGTGCTAGTAGTTTTCGTCCGCCGTGAATAGCTGATTGTTCATGGAACAGAAAAGCTATCATTCGTCTAGTGCATTAGAACGGTTTGTTGGAAAGCTACGTTCTAAATATAAATTTGTTTTGAGCAAAACAAGTCAATAGACAAGAATTGACTATCCTTTTATTAGCTATACAATAGCTTTAGCATTTATGAAGTAATAGTTTACGAATGTTAGGCGTGCCTGGCAGTTGTTTATCAATCATAATAAAGTTCTTTTATTCAATATAGAGTTTAAGCGAACGTATCAGTACTCGGAAAGGAAAAAACATACTTTTATGTATGCGCGACAAAGAAGTGCTCCTATTTCCTTTGCCAAATGATGCAAAGTGATGAAATCTGTTTTCTCGCTCAAGTGTGGCAGTCTGTGCGATCCACCACCACTTCATCACGATCATACACACTTCAAACTCATCGGACACATAATCGGCAACTCAACTCAACGTGGTGCCGTTTTTTTTTTGTTTCCAATTGATGTGCAGCCTCGGTTAAACGGGCCGGTCATAAAATGCATTCCTTGATTGTTATTTCAAACAATTCAGTGGTACTGTTTTTAATTTCCACACCCGTGGAAATACAGTACAGTGCGGGCAACTCGAAAGCAACATGAAGCGGATCCAGTAATAAACAGCGCAGCAACAAAGGCAAAAAAAAACAAACATCCCCATCAACCGTGTACGAGGCACGCGTGTCCTTTAATTGCTTTATGCTTCAAACGGTCATCCAGTGTACTGATTTTGTTTGGACGTGTTTTATTCATCGAGGGAGAGAGCGTGCTGGTTTTTGTTGTTGTTCTTGTTGTGTTCCATTTACCATTCGTGAAGTTTTATTGGAATGAATCACGGGAACAATCAACAGTGGACGCATTTTTAATCCACGCTCACACCACTTTTATTATCCGCCACTAATTCCATTCCGGTCAAATTTGTTCGCTGTGTTATTTGATACGGTTTTGATTGATGCAATAAACAAAAGGACACGAGCGAGCCCGGCTGTCCGGTGGTGTGTGCGGCCAGCAATAAGGAAATATTGGTTTAATTAAATATTTGTTAAGGAAGTGTGTGCAAGTGCAATTAGGGGCTATAATTCGGTGAACTACCAAATAGCTAGTAGAATGTAGAATTTTCCCGGAAGCGTGTCATAATGGAGATATAGTATCATTGTTCTAAACATTGTTTGTATGAAAATAGTTTGCACAGCGTATTGTTGTGAGCATTTCTATTAAAGGCAATAATAGCACATGATAGGACAATAGCTTGAGATGCTTTTAGAATGCTAATGTATGTAAAGAACGAAACACCGACACGTCTGATCACCTCCGCGTTATCGCGATCAAAAATTCCTTTATTTGCTCAATGTGATCGTTTTTATACCGCTCTCACAATCCTTCCGCTCTCGCTCTCTCCTTCCGCTATGCGCTCTTTGTACCGCGGTACGAGTACAGCGGTACCCCAATACATTCAATCTTACAGTCGGCCTTTCCTGACGCCTTGTTTACAGTCCCCTACAAGGCCCTATTCTCCTTCTTCTTCTTCATTCTCTGATGATTCCGTCTCATAGTTCGTGGCTGCGTATGCCCATAACTTCATGTTATCAACACTAGTTGTTGTATTAGTTGGCCCTTCTCCCTCGGCCGCCTTCCGAACTTTATACCGACCATTCCTGTTTACCTGTGTTACTTCATACGGCCCCAAAAACTCACTTGCTAGTTTTTTTCCGGCTACGAACTGAGTACGCTTTATGGCTACCAGATCACCCACATTATACACTGTTTCTGGTTTTCGTTTTTTATCATAATGCTTTTTATACTCTGATTGAGCTTTCCTTATGGCCTCCTTGGCTTCCATTCTGATTTCATGCCTTTCCTTTTCGAAACCTTCGCACATTTCTTCCTCTATTATTTTTGTTAACTCATCCATATTACCGTTCCGCATTTCTACTCCAAACATTAATCTAAATGGTGTTTTTTTTATCATAATGCTTTTTATACTCTGATTGAGCTTTCCTTATGGCCTCCTTGGCTTCCATTCTGATTTCATGCCTTTCCTTTTCGAAACCTTCGCACATTTCTTCCTCTATTATTTTTGTTAACTCATCCATATTACCGTTCCGCATTTCTACTCCAAACATTAATCTAAATGGTGTTTTCTTAGTTGATGAATTCACATGAGCATTCAAAGCACGTTGCACTTGCGCTACCCATTTAAACCACTT
>KZ061828.1:252612-322723 GCA_002091835.1 Anopheles maculatus
TGTCGCAACGCTTCGTGAACACTTGCACTGGACACTTTTTCTTCGAATTCGTCTATGAGCGCACTCTTTAACTCGTCCCACGACGAAACTTCCGGAATGCTTTTCACGAAAGCCTTTGCTGCGCCAGTTAGAACGCGCTTTGCGTAAACAAGCTTGTGCAGGTCACGCCACTTGAATAGTTTGCTGCTCGTTTCAAACTCGACTAGCCATGCACTCACGTCTTCCTTTCCGGAGAAAGTGGGCAGATAGTCCTGCACGTCTTTAAAGGAGATGGACACAGCCCGATCCTCACGACCCACGCTCTCTTGCGCCATCGTGCCGGCATCTGCTTCCGCGTCCATATAGTCATCCACCCCAGTGGGGTCTTGAGCTGCTCCTTCACGGTACTCCACTATCCTGCTCGCCAGCTCCTCTTTCGTGCCGCTCGTGCCCAGTCCCAAGGACTCGCACTTTTTCGTCAAGCCGACACGAGTGAATTGCTCCACTAAATCCTCCACGCTTGCTGGAACATCCATCGTATCCAATACGCACTATTGTCTAATAACCACCGATACGCACCACTGCCCGATAACTCCTGATATGCACCACTATCCTGTTGTCGGCAAGGTAACGCTATCTCTCTGCTATCCAATAGCCTTCGATACGATCACAAATCCACAAGCACTACGATCCGCCCGTCCAATGAGCACTGCGATCCCACTTCTGACACCAAATGTAAAGAACGAAACACCGACACGTCTGATCACCTCCGCGTTATCGCGATCAAAAATTCCTTTATTTGCTCAATGTGATCGTTTTTATACCGCTCTCACAATCCTTCCGCTCTCGCTCTCTCCTTCCGCTATGCGCTCTTTGTACCGCGGTACGAGTACAGCGGTACCCCAATACATTCAATCTTACATGTATGTAACACAATGTGTTCAGATAAAATTACAATATCTGCTGGCACAAAATGCGGTCGTTGTCGAAAATATTGTGTTAAATCATCTGATTTTCCAATTTATTTAAAGTACTGTAAAAAACTCTACAGAAAGAAGCATTTATAATCATTAGCAACGTTGCATATATTCTTTTGTCTTTTGATTGAAAAAATATTATTGCCTATAAACTCAATATTGCTACATCAATAGCTCTAGCTTACACAGAATTGCAATAGATGGCGCCACGTGTGCGTTGAGAGTTAGTTTGAATTAGTGATGAGTCGTGCAGCACTGTGGTACCACAGTTACACAGCACAGTAAAATGTGGTACCACACTTGCACAGCTGATATAATTGTGGTACCACACTAAAATGTCACATCTCATCAATGCAACATAAACGAATGAAGCGCAAGATTTCAAAACTCTTTATAAAACACATTTTTGTATCATCGCACTGTGTTGGGCACAGTAACTGTGGTACCACAGTGTTTGTGGTACCACAATTCCTGTGCAGTTGTCATGCGACTGCACACTTTTTGTATCATCGCACTGTGTTGGGCACAGTAACAGTGGTACCACAGTCACAGTGGTACCACAGTGCTACTGTGTCATCGCACGGCTACTGAGCACAGCAACTGTGGTACCACAGTGTCTGTGTCACTGCACAGTTACTGTGTCTTTGCACAGCTACTGTGTCATCGCACGGCTACTGGGCACAGGATTGATGTTGCACGGAAGCGATGTGACATTTTAGTGTGGTACCACAGTAACACAGCACAGTAGACTGTGTGTGGTACCACAGCACAACACAGCCAAAAGTGTCACTTGACACAACACTAGTTTGAATCAAGGTGAGGCAGAAATAAACAGCCATTAAATGTACCAAAATTCTCCAAAATTGTTATCTGATTAATGTCTAACATCGAGGATTTGTACTTGCTTTTGACTGTTGATTTTGCTGCACTTAATCGCTGAAGCATAAGAATGATGAAATAATGAAGAAAATGAAAGTTCTTCAAAACCATTTCAGTTACTCCACTCTTTAGAAGCATGGATGTATTGCCAAAAGTAAGATTTTTTTTACCTGCGTTTTATTAGGGTTTTAACTTAATAATTTTAAGCACATTGGTTGAAGTTTCAAAGTTCTGGACATTTAAAACGCTTAGTGTAAAGCACTTGTAAGAAAATTTAAAATTGAACTCATACTTATAAGAATCCAACAATAAATTTGTTTTACAACCATAACTAGTTGTTAATTTCATGAAATAAATAACTCGTGAATTTGCAATTTAATCAACCAATCTCTGTTACTAAAATGAACATCCTGCTGCTATCATATCGAACTAATTATCCCAAAATCTTCCTAAAGTTCAAATTTCTCCCTCGCTTCTTAGAGCACTCCGAACTAGCACAAGCTGTATCGGCACAAATCATCTTTCAAAATCAGACGAAACCATCTACTGATGGCAAGAGATATCGTTTCCCAATCAAAATAAACTTCACCCCACCCATTCCAGAAAGTTCTGCCTCTCACCGATGGTCCCTCCCAAAAAAAATAACGCCCCACGCAACCGAGAACTAGCAAGATAATTACCACTTGTAGAATAATCCCTTCCGGTGTCATCGCTCGTATCAGCAGCATCATTCGATTGCGAACCGCTTACATTTGGGGACCGGTACACGGTCATCCTGCAGGCCCGGTCATCACCATCGTCTTCGAATCGAGCCCCATTGCTCTCGGCACAATCGCACGGGTACGGTGGCGGTGGTGGAAATTCGAAAATCTCATTAATTTTTACGCTCGAACCGGAACTGCCCGAGCGTGCCCGTGGTCGCCACGGTACGTTCGGTGGCTCGAACGCGCTGGGGTAGGGTGGCAGCGGTGGGGACGGTGTCACATAACGGGGGTGCGGTACGGCGACCGGAAGTTGCCCATTGTCGGATGGTGGCCGATCGGACGCTTCACGGTGATAATGACTGCGAACGCTTTTATTATCATAATTACAGTCGGCCCGTTCTGTAGCCCGGTCCGGTTGCTGCTGGTACACCGTGGTACGCCTTTGAAGGTTATCATTAGCGTTCTGGTCGTACGCCGATTCGTTGCCACCGTACGCAACATGTGTCGCTCGCCCAGAACGGCACTCACTTCCGGTGCTGGTGGGATCACTGTGGGCGCTGTGGTTCGGGATCTCGACGGGGCTGAGCACGGTACCGCTGCCCGGTGACATTCGCTGACAGACGGGATCCCTGGGAGATGTCCGTTGCTGGTGATAAATTTGATTTGAATTTAAATTAATCCAATTACGATTTGGCTGATTTGATACATATAATGCTGACGAATGCGCCTGGCGTCGGTTTTCGGTGATCCGACACCAATCCGACCCGGGTTGCGGTGTTGATACGCCGCTGCTGCCCGGTATCGTACGCGTTGCTGCCGCGCTGTCCGTGTCTGTAATTAGTTTTTCATTGTAATTATGAAACTCGTCCAGCGCGGCTAGCTGGTGACCGGTGTAGTTGACGTTACTGTCAAATTTGTGGTCTGCTCGTTCGATTTCTACACCGGCCAGCAGGGGAAAGCAGGGACGGGGTTCGGGTGGCCCCGGTACGACCGGGAACCGTAGTACGCACGGGAAGCCGTCTGGTGCAGGGTGAGGCGTGTGTTTGTCGAAGTAATTAGTGGTCAGCTGATCGGCCTCGATAGTCACCGATGGTGGCGTTGGTGGGATTGTCGCACTGACGGGACCCGTCACGACCGTCACCGGTGAAATGTGGCCCTCGGTGCAACTTTGTGCCGGCGGTTGCGGACACCCGTCCCGATGTCTATCAATATTTAAATTCCAGCCCGTATTTGAATTTAAATTGAATTCGTGATGCACTGCAACCGCATCGGCATCGTCGGGAGCGTCCTGGGCGAGTAGGTGCAGTGACCCGTCCGAATCGATTGCCTCAATGCAGCTAACGTCGGTCACGGTCGGGTGACGTTGTAGGGTTCCGCCACGTGGTGTCGTTCGTCCGGTGGAAGATTTTAGCTTTAACGGTGGCTTAGACTCGATACCGTCTTGGCGCAGGGTAGTCGTTTGGTTGGGATGGATACGTTCCTTGCACGCCACCGCTTGACCCTGGACGGATTTACTTCGTTCGGGTAGCGGCGCGTGTGTTCCACCGTAAGATGGCGTTGCACTTCTTCGGCCCAGCACAGGTGAGCGGATGGTCGGAGACGGTGGTTCACGGTGATGTTGTCCCGGTGATGGGGTAATTGGTGTGTCCTGAAACAAGCGAACCATAGCTTCCAGCTCACCACTGGCTATCTTGTCCATTGGCAGATAGTACCGTCTCGGTGGTGGTTCAGGTGGATGCACTTCCGGCCGTACAGCATGCTCACTCACCAGCACACAGTCGCTGTGTGTCTCGTCATCCGGCCAATCGAGCCGTGGAGTTGCTGGACGCTGTGGTACGGTATAGCTTCCTTCCGCGTAGTCATCATCACCCAAAGCCTTATGATTATCGTGCCCAGCGGAAGTGTGGCACGGATCGTTCCCGACGGTTGGGTCCGGCATTGCATCGCTTCCGTAAACATGATTATCATTTTTATCTCCGTCGTGTCCCGAGGGCCGGTGGCCCCAATCCGTCAGCACGACATTCTCCTTATCGAACAGCGTCCGCAGTGGCTCAATTTTGTGCTGCCGGCGGATGCGCTCGTCAAAGTGAATGCTATCGTGGCTACCGTACCGCTGGCTGTCGATCGCAAACTCACCCTCATCTATGGCGGGCGATGGGCGACGTCCGTGCACTTCGGTGGCCGGTGACCGTGGAGGCCAAAAGTTGTCGCACGACCGGTGCCGCCGCTGAAGCGGACGACGATTAATCTTGAGCACAGTTTCACGGTCGATGCAGGGCGATATCGTGCGGGGGTTGACGGTTGACCGGGATGGTGGTTGCCGGGAGCGGCTCTGACGTCCGAAGGCAGCTGTTCCGGAGCGTTGTGTAGCGCGATGATCGGGAATAGATAAGAGCGATAATATGTAACATGTAATTAATCAACGGGTTCGAGTCGTGCTACGAGTACGATGTACCAATCTAACAGGAAACATACCGCGGCATGAAGGACACACTTGCAGTTTGATGTATACACTGACGCATGATGTTCACACACACACACACATTGAAACAGAAACACACATACAAACGCACACGGAACACTTGTCATCATACACACGCGAGAAGGTGATTTATCGTACAGTTTGTTAGCATCTTTGCTCACTAATGGTGACAAATGACAAAATATAAACAAAATGAGACATCCTTTCAATAGGCCGTACTGGTTTAACAAATTAGAAACACTCTCCTGCAATGAAATAATGCGTTGAATCATTATATATTTCATGCTCAATTTACTGCTGCAAAATGCAACCTAAAGGGTGAGAACGCTTTTCATTAAAAGTTTTGTGCAATTGTCCAGAAAATGCTTTCCAACGGACAATTAATGATCGTTTCCACACTATGCTGTGCGATATTTTCCGTAGGGATTTGAATGGATAAAAATCACCACCGTATTGCTGCGCATTCGTTTGACGAAATGAGAAACTGTGTTAGTGCACAAAACAGCGAACGTCGGAGTGAGCAGCCGTTGGTGTGGTTGTTTGTGACGCCTTCTCGATTATCTGCACATCATGTGCCCTTCGTTTCCACGCTTTCACACTTTGGTAATTAATCCCCAACTGGTTCCGGTCCTCAGGGAAAGGATTGGCATTCATTTCGGGGGATGTTTGTACTGACCCATTTTTTGCAGTGTTGACACAGTTGGGTGGGAATGAGCAATGATGATTGATGTGAATGCATTGCACTGCTGTTCGTGTAATGGGGATGATGCAGTCAAGATTTTTCAATGTGCTACTTTAAGGAATGTTCCAGGTTGGACGTGTCAGGAAGGTTGGTAAATTCTATGTGCTTGGTATTTTTTAAAGAAAAATGTTTAAAGTGTCATTTAAAAGTAGAATAAAGCTTCGCATTTCCGCATTCCAGATATCCTGATAGTGCGTGTTTCATAATACACAATATTGTGTTGCTCCCACCAGACTTATGGCGACCTCTGCAGGAACTGACCAGGAACTTTCCGCCTGTGATTTTATGTAAAATTCGTTATATGAGTACATGTTTTATTTCTCTTTTACGATCGAATCAATCGAAATATTTGCTGTTGCAATTACTGCTGTGTTGGAAAACGAATCTGAAGAATCAATTCCAATCTCATTCTTACATATTTGTTCTTTCTTTGTAAAAAGCCAGTGCAATTTTCATTCGTTTCCGATAAAAATAGGTAAATTAAAAAAAAAGCGTTAGCCTTCATGATCAATCGACGATAATCGATTTGATAAAGCCGAAACCCAGTGAAGCTTTCCAGATCCAATCGCCAAACGTAGTTGTACAATTTACTTTTTGAACCCGTTTTTTGCTTTCCCTTTCCTGCCTGTTTGGCAAACACTGAAAGGCTGCCGGAGTTTTCACCGGCCTCAGCAGTAATTAACAAGTGTTGTACCAATTTCACGCATCATCATCATCATCATCGCCAGAAACTCGGCGGTGTTCGTACGGATAATCGTATCTGGGGCAGAACAAACGATGCAGGAAAATGGACGAACATTTGCAGAGTTGATTCGTTACAGAAAAACGGTTGTTTTTTAATTTTATTTATCTGTATTTTGTGACAAGTGAGTAAAAAAATGATTTCGTATACAATGCCCGTCATTGGTGGTATTTAAATCGATACATTTTCCCCATCATTTGAGAAGCGGATAAATATTTTTTTAAAAGAAATTTAGAGCATTTTTTGGAGGCATGTTGATCGTAACGTGAGGATTTTATCTTGATCAAATGATAAATAAAAAAGAAATAAACAGAAAAGGGCACACTTAAGATAATGCATCTTCCTAATAATTTTTTCTCGCACTTTAATAAAAAAGCCAATCCAGCAACGGATTATGAGCAGAGCCGCATTCCTGTACGGCCGACGCGGTTTCATAGTTATCCGCGGTTGGCGTTACCCTACACCTTAACAGTTACTCTCCTGACCTCATTCGAACGATTAATACCACGAAACGATTGGCTCCGGCTTATCAGCACGTAGCCCTCTCTTTCAGCATCCGGCACCGTTGCCATTGGGATTGCTTTTCATTCTAATTACTTTCCGTGGGTTCGGTAATGCTTGCCTGCTTCTTGCGGCCGGAATATGGATTATCCCGGTGGTTGGTTACGAGCGGTGGGCAACCATGGTCCGCTAGTGGGCGACGTAGCAATTAAAATAAAATGTGCTAATCGGCACGAAGACGAAGAAAAAAAGAAGAAGAAATCATCCAGCGTTGTTACGCCAATTTCCATACCGGGGCATAAATAATTAAACGGGTTTAATAAGGTTCAATTGAGTCAGTCGTTTTGTTTTGTTCTTGTCGTGGCCGTTGTGTTTGGTTCATTTTGTTCTTGAGGTTGATTTTATTTTTCGCTGACGACCTCTGCTAAGAAATACGATGTACGGTTCAACGCGTATCGTGAATGCCTACAGTTTAACACCTCGCGAGTGGAAAATGCGGAAAATTGTGTATACGGTCGTTTCGTAAAGTGGTCGCATTTTTCTAGGCCCTTCAATTGAAAGCATGGGTTTGGGTGGAGACTGCTTTTTCCCCCTTTTTTGTCGATACAGAATGACGTATCTCTCTTTTCGATGACGTGATAAATTGGAGATATAATGCTCAAGTTTTTTTTGCTTTTGTAAGAAGACAACTTTAAACTTTACTCAGTAAAATGGACACATTCTGGTGATGCGACGTCCCTCAACAGACATCCCTAAAGGTGACCAACTTTTTGAAGTTCACTTTGAAATTCATCATTCAAACTCTCGATTCCCATCCAAGGGACATGAGAGATACTAGGTTTTTTTGTTTTTGAATGTCTGCCATAACACTACCAGACCTGTAGGAACGCCTAAAATCCATCAATCAACAAGCTACACCAGAACGCACGATACACCGGGGCCGGAAATGACACAGGAACTCCCATCCGTCAGTCAGTGGTGGACGTAGCAAGTTTCGGAACCAGCCCAATACCAACACCATCAGCGAGGAAGGTCATCCTCGTACAGACACCCAAACCGCCGGAACTTTAATCAATATCACAAACAATCGAGTAACTGTCAATTGCCCGTTGGATCCTTCGTCAAACTGTGGTTATGGGGAGCAACAATGAAAAAAAAAGAGTAAGAGCACCCCGGAATTCAAACTGAATGCATCACATCCAGGAGACATCCTTGTCAACCGAGAAAAGTTTGTTTTAAAGTGCAAAATCGGTCTCAGCGATGAGATTACAGTTCGTTAAAAGAAGTAGTTTAAATGTCGTAAAGAGCTACTTTTGAGATCTTTAAACAGGAATTTGATATCTTGTTATTAAGGGGTACGGATTGGAACAAATATCTGAAACTAGTAAAATTTCTCTTTTAAAAGACATTTATTGACTTGAAGATGCTTACTTTTCGCTCTTCTGACTTTAACTTACAAGTATCGATAATCTAATGTATTGCATAATAACTTCATAGCATAAAATCAATAAAAAATAAACTTGAATGTACATATTCCTTATGGTTTTTACTTTGGGGCATATACAATTAAACGCACACTTAAGATAATGCATCTTCCTAATAATTTTTTCTCGCACTTTAATAAAAAAGCCAATCCAGCAACGGATTATGAGCAGAGCCGCATTCCTGTACGGCCGACGCGGTTTCATAGTTATCCGCGGTTGGCGTTACCCTACACCTTAACAGTTACTCTCCTGACCTCATTCGAACGATTAATACCACGAAACGATTGGCTCCGGCTTATCAGCACGTAGCCCTCTCTTTCAGCATCCGGCACCGTTGCCATTCGGATTGCTTTTCATTCTAATTACTTTCCGTGGGTTCGGTAATGCTTGCCTGCTTCTTGCGGCCGGAATATGGATTATCCCGGTGGTTGGTTACGAGCGGTGGGCAACCATGGTCCGCTAGTGGGCGACGTAGCAATTAAAATAAAATGTGCTAATCGGCACGAAGACGAAGAAAAAAAGAAGAAGAAATCATCCAGCGTTGTTACGCCAATTTCCATACCGGGGCATAAATAATTAAACGGGTTTAATAAGGTTCAATTGAGTCAGTCGTTTTGTTTTGTTCTTGTCGTGGCCGTTGTGTTTGGTTCATTTTGTTCTTGAGGTTGATTTTATTTTTCGCTGACGACCTCTGCTAAGAAATACGATGTACGGTTCAACGCGTATCGTGAATGCCTACAGTTTAACACCTCGCGAGTGGAAAATGCGGAAAATTGTGTATACGGTCGTTTCGTAAAGTGGTCGCATTTTTCTAGGCCCTTCAATTGAAAGCATTGGCTTGAGTGGGAAAAACGAATACATACTGCTTTTTCCCCTTTTTTGTCGATACAGAATGACGTATGTCTCTTTTCGATGACGTGATAAATTGTCGATATAATGCTTAAGTTTTTTTTTGCTTTTGTAAGAAGACAACTTTAAACTTTACTCAGTAAAATGGACACATTTCCGTGATACAACGTCCCTCAACAAATATCCCTAAAGGTTACTATCTTTTTGAAGTTCACTTTGAAATTCATCATTCAAACTCTCGATTCCCATCCAAGGGACATGAGAGATACTAGGTTTTTTTGTTTTTGAATGTCTGCCATAACACTACCAGACCTGTAGGAACGCCTAAAATCCATCAATCAACAAGCTACACCAGAACGCACGATACACCGGGGCCGGAAATGACACAGGAACTCCCATCCGTCAGTCAGTGGTGGACGTAGCAAGTTTCGGAACCAGCCCAATACCAACACCATCAGCGAGGAAGGTCATCCTCGTACAGACACCCAAACCGCCGGAACTTTAATCAATATCACAAACAATCGAGTAACTGTCAATTGCCGGTTGGATCCTTCGTCAAACTGTGGTTATGGGGAGCAACAATGAAAAAAAAAGAGTAAGAGCACCCCGGAATTCAAACTGAATGCATCACATCCAGGAGACATCCTTGTCAACCGAGAAAAGTTTGTTTTAAAGTGCAGAATCGGTCTCAGCGATGAGATTACAGTTCGTTAAAAGAAGTAGTTTAAATGTCGTAAAGAGCTACTTTTGAGATCTTTAAACAGGAATTTGATATCTTGTTATTAAGGGGTACGGATTGGAACAAATATCTGAAACTAGTAAAATTTCTCTTTTAAAAGACATTTATTGACTTGAAGATGCTTACTTTTCGCTCTTCTGACTTTAACTTACAAGTATCGATAATCTAATGTATTGCATAATAACTTCATAGCATAAAATCAATAAAAAATAAACTTGAATGTACATATTCCTTATGGTTTTTACTTTGGGGCATATACAATTAAACCTTTGTGGGACTTCGTAGTGATATCCACAAAAATTAAATGTTTTATATGCATGAAAACTCATTCACTCACGCACATTCATGTCGAATTCACGTCCAGCACCTAACTGACGGTGTGCAATTACAGCTGATGACCATCGACTTTGATCGACTTTGATTGAGCACAAGAGAGAGGAAAAAAAACGAGGGCACACTTGAGCATGTCCATGAACCAAGCTCGTGGAAAAACCACACCGAACACATACACAACACAGGAACTCCCATCCGTCAGTCAGTGGTGGACGTAGCAAGTTTCGGAACCAGCCCAATACCAACACCATCAGCGAGGAAGGTCATCCTCGTACAGACACCCAAACCGCCGGAACTTTAATCAATATCACAAACAATCGAGTAACTGTCAATTGCCGGTTGGATCCTTCGTCAAACTGTGGTTATGGGGAGCAACAATGAAAAAAAAAAGAGAGTAACAGTACCCCGGAGTTCAAACTGAATGCATCGCATCCAGGAGACATCCTTGTCAACCGAGAAAAGTTTGTTTTAAAGTGCAAAATCGGTCTCAGCGATGAGATTACAGTTCGTTAAAAGAAGTAGTTTAAATGTCGTAAAGAGCTACTTTTGAGATCTTTAAACAGGAATTTGATATCTTGTTATTAAGGGGTACGGATTGGAACAAATATCTGAAACTAGTAAAAATTCTCTCTTAAAAGACATTTATTGACTTGAAGATGTTTACTTTTCGCTCTTCTGACTTTAACTTACAAGTATCGATAATCTAATGTATTGCATAATAACTTCATAGCGTTAAATCAATAAAAAATAAACTTGAATGTACATATTCCTTATGGTTTTTACTTTGGGGCATATACAATTAAACCTTTGTGGGACTTCGTAGTGATATCCACAAAAATTAAATGTTTTATATGCATGAAAACTCATTCACTCACGCACATTCATGTCGAATTCACGTCCAGCACCTAACTGACGGTGTGCAATTACAGCTGATGACCATCGACTTTGATCGACTTTGATTGAGCACAAGAGAGAGAAAAAAAAACGAGGGCACACTTGAACATGTCCATGTACCAAGCTCGTGGAAAAACCACACCGAACACATACACAATGGATGCAGGTCCGGGGATGATTCTAATCCCTTTGCGAAAGCAACAGAACGGTACGTCATAGTGTGAAATCAATCAACGATCGGTACGGTTGCAAGGCGGGCGACACTTAGGGCTACCGTCTGGACAGCTGTTTAACAGACATACTTTTCAGCAGAGGCGTACCAGCCACTGGATTGATGATCATCTCATCGACCGTCAGCAGCCAGCGTATTTGATTATATGGCTCACGGCGAACGGGAGCGCTTGCATGAGAGCCTCCGCTTGAAAGTTTCGACTGAAACGGCTGCAAGCGGCGGATTTGATCCTTGGCTTTGGCAGATCTGATGCCCATACACGGTGCAAATGGAAGCTCAGCCACTACGAGAAAAGAGGATAAAACCGATCGCTGTGTGCGTGCGTGTATGGTACGGGATGGGAAGATGGTTCCTCGGCGAGCGTTCTTGCCAGCAGCTTATAGCCAACTCCATGTCGGACCAGCGAACTCAGCGTGCGAAAGCCGTACGAAAGCCTGAAGGCAGGTATCCAATTACCGTCAATTAAACGCGAGATAAGATAACGAGCATCCGTATCTTCCCTTACGGGTTCGGGTGGTTGGTATTGCGCTTTGCCAGCGGACGGTATCGGAAAACTCGGGGATTCCGGTAACGGACGGCAGTTCGAGCGCCGCACCGGTTTGATCGGATTGAGCGATTTCGAACGGAAAGTTATTTAAAACTGTCCATCGGCGGGTGGGACGGTAAGTGTAATCAGCGCTTAAATGGAGACTGGGAAATTGTCCGTCGTAAGATGCAGCGGTTTCGTATCTTAGCCTCTGCCAAATTGGTCGAACGTGTGTGTGAGTGAAAATGGCAAAACGGTGAGCGTTTCTATTGAGTTATGTTAATTGATGTAGTGTTGCAGATGTCGGCCACCGGTGCGATTGCCAAACTCCTACACTACGCGCTGGCTCAAATGTACTCGAAACTATCGTTCCACCTCGATCGATACCACTGACCGAGCTCCATTTTGGCACAATTGAAACCCGGTTGTGATGTGCGGTAAGTAACAGCCAATTAGTATTGAAAGGGTTGGAAAATTCTATTAGAATGACATTTAGAAACATTCGGTAGAAAACATTCGCCCGGTTGGGTTGAACAAGAATGGCTTATATACAATCGCACACACACACACACACACACGCGAGTAACGGAACAGAGTCGGTTTCATTAGCAACGGCAACGCAAATCTAGTCAAAAACTTGTTGCACTTGCTGCACCGGACGTGTCTCGGTAAGTCGATTGACAGTACTTACCAGTGCCGCGAGACTTTTCACGTTCCTCCTCCTCAAGGGCAGCCAGCACGGCCGATTTGGCCAGGCTCGGTGGCTTGGTCGTCGATGGGTCATCGAAATCGATTCTGGAAAGGGAGAAAAACGGTGCGCACACGGCCGCACACACACACAGACACAATTAATTTGCATACTAATTTGTGTTGGACGGGGTGACGTTTGGTTTGAGTCATGACAGTGAGATATACTAGCGCGCGCGTGTGTGACAGTTATGTTTAATGTGCATTAAATAGTTGAGAGATTGGAACGATGCTTTCGATATCAGTTTTTGGTATGACTGCGGTTATTGATGGAGGCGGCAGGGATGTGATTAAGTGAGACATTATCATTATTGCTGGCGAAACTGATATCTTTGAGTAATGTGATTAAGAAAATGAGGGGTGGAATATAAAGCAAGCTATCCCGATAGGTTTGGATTTTCCGATTTGACAATACAGTGAATTTATTGATTCCATAGTATAGTTTGTTGCTTGAAAAATGAAATAAACAATTAGCTAAAAGGCTGCGATTCCCATGGAAGAACAATTTCTACAATTAAGTATTTATGGTTTGAAAGATAATTCAAATGTAATAGGAAGGTGAAAGTATTCTTGTGAAGCAATCACATAATGGTAAGAATATTCAACCCGCAAAATCGTTGTTGTAAACTGTTGAATTCACGGTGTAAAATAGATTTTTGATTGCTCTTCCAATCAAATAAGTTAATGGTAGAATGAATAAACCCCATTTTAATACGCCAATTGAATCAACCAATATTCAATAAGCGCTGATATCTCCTTAACTTACAGGCTGTTGAAATTTGAGTAAATTGTGGATTGTAAGTGAAAGTCTTATTTTATCAAATATCTTAACTGAACTGAAAGAAATTTTCAAACATAACTGTAAGAACAAAAATCTCAGATTTGTGAAGTTTTAAGTATAAAAGATTTATTTTTAAAATCGAGGAAATGATGTGATATTCTATATTTTATTATAAACTAAGCAAAGATTATAATTTAGTGAGCATGAACTAATACCAAGTATACTCTGTCAACTAACATCAACGCTTCTTGTTGGCGGCTTTAGTAGGTTCATAGAATTCTGGCAGCAAGAGCTGCTGAGATAACCATAACAGCAAGTTTCGAATAAAAATATAATGCTGCATAGAAGGTTACACGAGTTTTGTGACAGTTTTTCCTGATTATGCAGATTTTTAAAGCTATAGAGAACATTTTCTCCCCTTTCTCAAGTACAAGAATTATTTTATTGAGTACAGAAAAGAAAACACAAATCCTGCTCGAGATTAAAACAACCACCAGACGTTCGTGAATCGGTTTTGGTTAAAGGTCATCCCAGTGAAGACTATCCGTTGACGGTTTGCCGAGATTGTACGTTTGTTCGCAATTCCACAAAAATCTCTACGCTAAATGATGGCCGGGAGGAAAACACTCAGCCAAGGCGGGGAACATTTTCTCAACCGAGTCCAAATAAATCAAATTCCACAGGCTCGGTTCTGGTGCTGTCGGGATTGTTGCTGTGATGTTCGGGGTTGAAAATTCGGCCCATCCAAGCCTTGGTAAAAAGGGGGTTACGTTTCGGTGCGCTCGTCGTAACCAAGCGCAAGCCAGAAATATCCCAACCCCAAACGACTTACAAATCTGGCAGCCTAGTGTCGGACCACCCTTCAGACAAATCCTTCCCACATGGCACATTTTTGGAGCGAGGGATTGCTTTTGTGCTGTAGGCTGCTTTGTGCCTCCCTCCGGATTGTTTTCAATCTTGCCGCAGAGCACTACACTGCCACGTGGGAGAGCTGTCGGCCTCGAGGACAGGCCAGAAATATTTGCCGAAAATGTGTGCCTCGCTAGAGTGCGCGCGCGGGCTGTCCTTGATGCAAATTGAAAACCGGACCACAGATAACCGCAGCTCCGCAGTGCCGAGGTACGTTCGTGTGGTTTTGTGACCGAAATTGGCCTCTAATCTTTAGATTACAAAATAGATGAAGTTCTGTGCAACGATCATTTGTCGCCTGCATAGAGTTTGTCTGCGGTAGTGTTTTAGAATACGTCAGGTACGCTGTCCGATGTGCAGTAGTGATACAAGCATTATAAAATGAGCGCTCGGCTTGTTGTTTCGAGTAAGGTTGTATCTACTTGTAGGGAAAATGGCATTCCAACCATCGTGTTTGATCTTTGTAACATAAACGCTGGTGTCTTAATTAGTTATGGGTAACAAATCCATGATCGATTACACAAGTAGCACAAGACCAAGTCACAACTGGACAGGGAAAAGTTTTTCCACCCAAACAACATTATTCGCTCGTCTTGGTGCGTTTCCAACCGTAGCTTAAGAGCCTTTTTCTCGAAGTTAGTAACGCCTTTCAAGTAAAGGTTTTGCCTTGTGCCAGGTACCTGAAGCAAGTTATGAGCCCTGTCGTAGAGGATGTGTGCTTGGGAAAAGTTTTATTCATAGGAAAACTCCTGCCTGAATTGGAAATAGTATAGACCGGGTAACGGGAACGGAAGGCAGGCCTCAGGATGGGCGCGATGTCTTGCTGCTACCGGAAAAACGGGAAATATGGTGGGCTCCCTTTTCCACAAGAAAGCATGGTGAAAATATTTGCTTATCTAATTTACAGACAAAAGTTTGCTCGTTTTCCAGCCCGGTGAAGACACCTCTTTTCGTCAAACAGATACACAGAAGCATGCTTTCACACACAACCACACACACATATGGATTTTCATGGTGTGCGGTGTGCGTGTGTTTGGCACGGTTCGATGAGTATCTTCACATTCCATTCGCAAGCTACCTTCCCAGACGGTTGTATGTGATGATTGAAAGCTTCTAGCTTTGGCAATAAGTTTTGCTACCAGCTTGCTGGTGCTTCGATTGTGATTCGAAGGATATATGTTTGTGTGATTGTATGTTTTTTAAGAGTAGTAGTATATTTTCAATACATCAATACGGTCACCATCGACTCGGCGGTGTGCTCGATGCTCATATCATCAAGGAAACTGCGTGAGAAAGTTCGACTTGGCAGAACACTTTGGGATGTCTACAAATAATCCGTGTTTAAAAAAATATATCTGTTTTCAAACCGTACACAAAAATCTAATGAAATAGTACAGTTTATATTGTTTCCGTAAGTTATTCTCTGTGGAACAATCATTTTTGTTCTTCTTCGTATACGATAAAATCGTATACGACGAGCACTGACACCAGCCTAAACCGAGGATGCTTGTATCAACTACTGGGCGCCTCCATTATAACTAGTTAATATTTATTTTTCGATGCTCTTACGGAAATTTTACATTACTTGACTTTATAATGTAATTTGAGCCAGAAAAACAATGCTTAGTGATCGTTTGTATTGCTTTCTATACGTTTTTTATTTGTTTGGTACTCTCTAGAATATATAATCTTAGTATACATTCATCAAGTACTGGGCGTCTCCATTAACAATTTATTTTATTTTTTTTAACAATTATTCACTGACGTTATTCACTGACACTTATTATCGACTGAAATATTAACTTAAGGTAACGAAATTTAACAATCTTCTAGAGTCTTCTAAACTGTCTTACGGTTTGTTCAAAGTTGTAACATGTAAAAACAATATGGAAAGGGTGTTTTATTTAATTTTGACCTTCCCGATCCGACAGTGCCGAAGTGGCAGAAATGAGTGTGACAGATAGAGAGAAACTCAGGCAACTACTTCTTCCTTCCTGGCGTACAGCAACATATGCAAATAACCCTTTATGAGCTTCGAGTAAAGTGATATATTTTCCCTAGCCCTACCAGGAAAGGTACCGTACGTACCGCTTGGGAAATCGATTTCAGAACGATGAAAAGCAGGCAAAGTAACGGGAGAGGCGTATTTGTATGTTCTAGTTTCTCTTCAAAATTTCCGCATTCGACTTCATGGTCCCTTCGAAAAACGGGCGACCACCCAACCCGATCGTAAAGGAGTGAAGAATAATTCAAAAAGTTTTCCCTCCTCCCGACCCGAAAAAGGCGAAGTGGTAACTTTTGGCGAATGGGGTTGGTGATAGGTGGCAGAGTGTTGCCGTAGCAACAGCCGTAGCCCAGCCTCGAGTAAAGTTTTGTGAGGCAGGACTTTTGGCACGTTGTGCTTTTGCTTTGCAGTCTATAAATCATTGATACGATAAATCTTTATCAGACACTTGTCGGATTAGTTTACAAACATGACAATTTTCTTTGGCCGTGCCGTGCATATCTTCCCGGGTGCGCATTTAAAGAAGTGCGAACGAGGAAGTCGATCGTTGCGTTGCGACCGAAATGTACCGGTAGAACCGGTGCGGGATTGTGTTGAAGGATCGATTTATGAGGTGAATGGTAAAGGTTGTTAGGTGGTGAAATAACACTTGAAGTGTAGCTTCTGCTGAGGGGATCTGCTTGTTAATGGATAGTTTTGAAGCAATAAGGTTGGTAGAATGCACAACGTGCATTTATTTAAATCAATTTCACGCTGCAAAGATGTTGCCTACAATAATGTTGTAAGTAACATTGCACGTAAAATGGTGCATGTAACAATGTTGCACGATGAATGTAGCATGCCTCAAAGTTACACGTAAAATATTGCCTAAACTAATGTTGCACATAAAAGGATGCGTGCAACATTGTTGCACAAAGAATGCAGCAGTCACAATTTAGATCGAAAAAGATTAGACCAAATTTCGATCATTGATATTTTTTTAACCTTTTTCGGGCAGATTTCACTACTGCTCGAAAAGTATGCTCAAATAATGTGCTCAAATATTATTGATATCCTTACATGCTTGCAACATTTTCCGTCAAACAATGTTTCATGCGACATTTAAGGTGCAACAACGTTTTGCTTCACAAGCAAAATTTTGACAATCGCTTTGAAAAACTGCTCCAGGAAAGTTTCGGCCATCGGTGTACAATTAGCCGAAACGAGATGATCCTATCAGAAGCTGTTTTGTTAGCAAGAAAACAATAATCAACTGCCTACTTAATTCTATAAAAATGTGCTCCATTATGTGACTTCATCATGCTCGGTGGTTTGGTCACTAGCAGTACGTGCCTTTTCTGCCCGTATGTTTTTCCCGAACCAGCTTCAGTTGGTAGGTTTGCTCCTCCGATCACGGTACGAGATCTGGCCAAGACCAGAAACGATTACGGATTACATGCAACGGTTGAATGAAGATATAAATCCATCAAGATAAACATTTAGATATTCCACACGACCAACTGTCCGGCCGGAGCTCGTGACTCATGGCCCGAAAAAGGAAGTCGATGGCACGCTTTGCTGCAAAACCGTGACCAAGTTCCAAGCGTTCCTTATCAACACAGCCTGACCCACATGCGGCAACTGTGCTGTGCTGTACAGCAGGCCGTACTTTCGTGCGGTACGGGCAACAATTTAATCACTCCGAGCACCGAGACTGGCCACAAGCGGCGTAGCTGGGGCGGCAATGGTGGGCTATGTGTCTACGGGCAATAAATCATACCAGGATTTACTTCCGATGGGTCCCGCATGCACAGGAATTTGTCCATCGATCGGGCTGCTCTCGTCCAAGGCTGTCTTATGGTTCTTTTGTATTATCAGTAACCATCGGCACTCCGGAGCAATTATTTGCTTCGGTACGGAATGGTACGGTTTTGAAAGCTCTCTAGCGCGTGCTGGAAGCGTACCGGAGGCACAAGTGTACGTGTGTGTGTGTGTGTTCGTTTCGGTAACTTGAACAGATGCTCTGCCTGGTGAGTATGTTTTGTGGTTGACAGGGGCTAATAGTATATTTGAGTACTTCTTTCAAGCGGCTGTTAGAAGGTATAACGTCGAAGTTGTAGACACATGAATGTTAAAAGCTGCATGTAAGACCAGTGGAAGCTAGTTTCGCTACTTAAGTGATTTACTCGAATGGTTTAGTTATTTACGAAGTTGATAACTATATTTTATAGATGATACAAAATTTGATAAGAAGGTGTTTCCACTTGGAAAATGTTTCCGGAGCAATTATTTGCTTCGGTACGGAATGGTACGGTTTTGAAAGCTCTCTAGCGCGTGCTGGAAGCGTACCGGAGGCACAAGTGTACGTGTGTGTGTGTGTTCGTTTCGGTAACTTGAACAGATGCTCTGCCTGGTGAGTATGTTTTGTGGTTGACAGGGGCTAATAGTATATTTGAGTACTTCTTTCAAGCGGCTGTTAGAAGGTATAACGTCGAAGTTGTAGACACATGAATGTTAAAAGCTGCATGTAAGACCAGTGGAAGCTAGTTTCGCTACTTAAGTGATTTACTCGAATGGTTTAGTTATTTACGAAGTTGATAACTATATTTTATAGATGATACAAAATTTGATAAGAAGGTGTTTCCACTTGGAAAATGTTTGTCTGAATAAAATAACCAAGACATCAAAACTAAATATTTGAACAACATTTATTGAAACAGACATAACACTAAAAAAGCATTCTTTGTAATGCAGCGAAGAAAACGACGAAAATTAAAAACTTATGGAAAATAGAAGCATCTCAAAACACCTAATCTAATATTTAGACTGTTTCATTAGATTGTATCGTCTCTCATCTCAAGCTGTTTCTGTACATCAGCAACATTTTGACAACAAATTCCATCAACAATAAATGCTTCTTTGGAAGTTTAAAAATTCTTTTCTAGTAGAAACATTCCATCAGGACATCATATATCACCCGTCCAATTTATGACTCCTAAAATCCCTTCATCCCAACTAAGCCAGTCTAGAAGTGCCGAACAACACTGCTTACAGCACGAGAGTCAATCAAGCTAAATCTTATCTTAAAATCCTTCCTAACGTGGCGACAGTGGCCATTCCAACCGATCCTCGTACGTCCATCTCCCACCTTTGTCGCAGTATGTTAACAGTTTTGCTGCCCCGATGCATACAATTCCCGATCCATACATATCCAATGAAAGCGCCACTGGGCGGAGGATCGCTTTTTCGCCCCAGCCCAAACACACAGCATGTGTAGCCATTGGGCTTTTGTTTGTCGTCGGGATGGTTCCTGCTGGTTGGTGAGCAGCACGGTACCATAAATTCCGTTTTAATAGCTCGTAAAAGAACAATACCCGTTGCCGACCATGATAACGCAGTTCGTAATTTGTTTTTCGGCGATTAACTTCGAACCGATTTCCCGGGAGGAAACCGGGTGGGACGGTCCGGACAAATCGTCGTCGTCGTCGACAGGCGCTAGCGACCGGAACGGTGTGATGAATGGTTGAGCGAGCAGGATTCTTGAACGAAGCGAAAGTAAGGATTCTAATTCTGGAATTGAATTCTTCCTTTGTTGGCAATGAGTTGGCAACATCGCTATCCACTGCTTGTCCTTTCTTGCTGGACAATGGCTAACTTCGTCATCAATTCATACAGTTCCTTTTTTGACCACACCTCAACCAGGGCAGGGAACGATGTCAAGCAAGCGTTGAACGTGGTACGTGGTGATTCGTCTTCATAAACATAATAAAGCAATTTTCCAACAGTCCATGTTCACCTACCAACGCTGGCCCTGGGGCTACCAGCAACATTATCACAATGCGCGATAGGACCATTCTTTGCCACGAGCTCGCTACATCTAGGCCGCATGTAAATGCAAGCTATTTTAATCTCTTTTTCTGCAACGGTGTCGTAGCGCAGGGTTTTGTGCTTCATTTGTCCTCTACGTGCCAGTCATTAGGAAGCGACCGGGCGCTTCCTAGCGCGTACAGCCAATGTTTCATCTGCAATCTGTTTCAAAGCTCAGCAATTCGTCATCTCCCATTCCAATCAGGAAAAGTCACCTGAGCGAATATGTGACTCATAATGAGAGGTGGCCTGGCGGGTTCGGTCTTAGGACGGGGGCGAGGAAAATTGTAGCCATTGCCGAATGTGTCCTTGGGGATGGGCTTTCCTTCCAACCAAAACAAATCGCTTTCATAAATTACGATTCGTAATCCAATTTTGTTGAAACGTTTGCCTACAGTCGGAGCAACATCGGCCACAAACACTGTGGTTTATTGCTTGATGTCCATCGGCAGGTGGTTGTGAATTTGTCGGAACATTATTCAACCATATTGAGTAGGATCTCTTGATGAGATTGCTTAGCACAAGTATGTTAAAAAACGAGGAAAAACCTTTTTTGTTCTCGAATAATAGTACATCTTGTGTCATTTAATGTTTCCTAACCAACAACGATTTAAAGCAACTAAGGTGCTGCAATTGTTTATATTAGGTTGCTTAAGGAGAGTGATAACTTAAAGCATTATTGTTTGTTACAGTTTGGACATTTAAACTTAACCAAAAACTTCAAAGAAAATCGAAACAAATACCAAGAAAAGGACATGATAATTAATACAATAACGAAGACTGTGCTTTGTCTGACTGACCTGCACCAAAAACATAACCAGAGTACCTTCATTAGAGATAAGGCT
Organism: Anopheles maculatus; assembly: GCA_002091835.1. NCBI lineage: Eukaryota > Metazoa > Arthropoda > Insecta > Diptera > Culicidae > Anopheles > Anopheles maculatus. Next base: position 273,809 of record KZ061828.1, read on the forward strand.
TGCATGCTGATTAAGTAATAAACACAGAACACATGAACCGAAAGCATGCTGCTCTACGAATGAATGATGAATACGAAGAATCGTTCACCTTGCTACCGCAATAATAAGCAAGCAAGTCTTTGCCTTAAATTAAAATTCAATCACACATCTGTTTCATGTCAGCTAGCCTGCTCATGTGTTCCACAAACTTCGACAAATTAAACTGCATAAGCAATTCATCACAGCAGGGGTCGGCTTTAGGAAGAATTTTGGAGAATTCTCTTAACAATATTGATGAATCGCAACTAGAGATGTTCCTTCGCTCGAACAGGTTCAAGGAAGTGATTCTCTATGCTGAATGAACACACACAATACTCTAGAATTCGGCCAAAGTAATTCAATGAAGGACCGTACTGATTCATATGTCAGAGAATGGGTACATCATTCAATCACATTCACTGCATAGCTAGCACTGCTGACATATTCTTCATGAATGCTAATGATTGTTGTCTGTTGGTTGAAAACAAATACACTTCCGGTTATGGTGAAATCTATATTCATCGCATTAAGCTTGATTTAATTTCTTCGAAAGTATATTATACTCTACGTAGTTTGCGGTAAAGGTAAAAGCCACCACAAAATAAGACACCAGTTTCCTACCTTCTAGGGCTACGATACTGAGAGACACGTTGGTGATAAGCCATCATTTTCACAAGACACCGGGTTCACTTCCTACACAGCACGCAACTAATTCAACACTGCCCGCAACACTAAGCAACCACTTTACTTACTTTCTTTTAAACGAAAGCCGCTAAATAATCAATTTACACCTGCTTTAATGATTTCACACGTTCGATTGAGTTGAAAACCTTCGATTCTCCTTATGGAAGGATAATATCACGATGAGTTTTCAGTTATTCCAAAGCACAAAACATAAACCGATCGATGCTGCAGAATACGGAACGACAACACTCGATAGAAACGCTTCCTATCAAATCCAATAACGAACTGGACGTATTCGGTACGTCGGTTCCAGTATTTGCGCGACGGTGCAGCTGCTTTATGTCCGGATCGTTGGATCGTTTCGCGGAAAATGCGATCGCTTCGATACGGTTGTAACGCTCGACACTAGTCGCCGATCGGTGATTCGGTTGACTGAAGCATCGTCTGCCAATGGTCTTTACTCACCATAATTCTGAAAACCCCGTCACCCTGCATTTTAGTCTACCTTGCCAGTGGGTGTGATACTCCCCAGCGCTCGGCTAGTCATTAGCGTTGGTTGGTAGTGGTAGTGCAGTTGATGCAAGAAACAAAATAAAAAAAAAACCCCTACAGAAAGTACGTCACACACCTTGGGGGAGTTGGTTGTAGCAATCGCTACAATTAGTGTACAGTGAGGTGAGTGTTCGTTCTTTTTAAAAATAGTATGTTCTCGCTAGAGTCCCCAAGAGGAGTGTCTTTAATAGGGAAAAAATCTTCATGTTGGTATTTGTTGCCTTTCGAAACGCGACACCAACGTCAAACGTTTCTCTGGACAGCTGTTTTTTCAAGAGCATCGTGTTTGCTCGTTCAAAGTGTGCTCTTAGTTTGCCCGACTGTTAGTCACCGATGCAGAAGAATATTCACGGCCACAAAGCGTATTACGCCACGGGCAACCTGTCATCCATACCAGAACACTCTATTTTCAATCTTTTCTCACCGGCGATTCTAGAGTCGGAAAGCCGATCGCTGAGTAATGTATCCCGCGTACGGTATAATCGCCATCTTTGCCGCCTGTTTTTGTTGGTACGATATATTTTTAACTACACCGTCGGCGTGTGCCCTTTTGCCCACGTGCCGCACATCCCCGAGAGCTACCCGGACATTAGCCTCCGAAGCAAACCAGCCGTGATTGTTTTGTATGCGCCTAATAATAGCACCGTGACTAATCATTGTGCCGATTCTTCTCGTCCCATTTAGCCCGCCAGCACTCGCGCCGTTTGATCCCCGTTGCAAATTGCATTCTCGTTTGTAGTATGCAGGGGTTTTCGTTTCTTTAAATCTCACTCGAACACAAGTGGATTGGATTTCCTTTTTTTTTTTGTTAGGTTTTGTTTTGCTTCTCGCTGATTCATAGGATGATGCTGTACAAAACAACAAACCTTGTCGGTCGGTTTGTCGGTGTAAAGATAGGTCAGTTTGTTGTGTCAGGATGGCTACGGTTGGGGGTTAGCGAGAAGTGGTTCGGTGTACAGCTTGTAGTACGATATGGGAAAAGTAAGATATTATACGGTGAGAGATGATGTTTATCGGGTTTGCGTTTGTATGTCTTGTTTCCCTTCTCATTGCCGTGCACAGTGATGATGCAGAAGAATGGCTGCGTTATCGTCTGTCTGATGTTGCTTCGTTGATGTGAAGAAAATTGGATGCCCTTAAGTGCACCATCTTCAGGGATGTGGAGCGATCAGATGGATGAGAATGGATTATGTAGAGCAAATAATGATGAAGCAATGCGAGACATTGGTACGAAGAAGAGAAGGTTAAGGTGTACCTTCCAGTTCCATAAAAGGAACAATTTTTAGTCGAAAAGTTTAAAAAAGTGTTTGAAAGAAAGATGTCAAAAATAAGGACGCAACAGTATCAGCAGCAATAGCTCTATGTTCCTTTTAAATTGAAGTCTTGCTTATCATAGAGCTATCATGTGATCGTCGTAAATAACCACAGCAGAAGTTCTGCAGATTAAGACCCGCTTTGTGGCACTTGAATCATGAAGACGCAACAAATTGAACAAATCTATCGAAGGTTTCATTCTTCATATGTTTAATATTCGAGATTTACAGAGTACCTCTTAATTAAAGTGAACATTTCAAGCGCAACTTTAGAAAGACAATAGTCTAAAAGCTCCCTTCAGAACTGATCATTGATCGAGAATGTTTAGTTTTTTACACAACAGTACTATGCTAATAGTTACTGCAGCTGTTTATTATAGCTGTCTATAGAGGATTGGGTAATTTATGATTGCAAAATCATCATTGTAAGGCATAAGTGACAATGTGGTCGAGGTTGGAAATATTCTTAATTAATACTTTGGCAGTAATCCTAACAGCTACGAGAACATTCTTTAAACGAGTTGTGCAAACGAAATTATTTGAACTTAAGTCTACAAAGAACAGACTAATTTCATCAGAAATGACACAGAAAACTAAGAACAAAATGCAATCAAACAACCATTAATTCACCTTTGCACATCTCTCTTTTAATCAGCTCTTAATGTACACAACTAAAAGACTTCAGATGAACCGCAAAAGGGTACGCCTTTCCCCGATAATAATTTCCCGACTTTCGCCCTCCTTGAGTCGTTAAAAAAAGTAATTGAAACACTCTATGATTGATTGAGCATTTGACGAACCGGATCCATTATTTCTCGAGAATATCTGCCAATTTCCTTCGCGAGCACGGATAACGATCAAGTTCTAATTTTATTCATTTCGCCAACTTCCGTCATCTGTGAGCCAGTGATACGGGGATTCCTCTACCGACCGGAAATTAGAGCTGGAAACGGGAAAATCTCAATGAATCATTTGACTAGCGCTAGCAAGAGAGGGCTTTCGATTGCCATTCGAAATATGTATCATAGTTCGCACTAGGTTGCGCTGAATAGTGGACGATCCTTTTGCAAATATTTCTTGCTGTAAATTATCTTCTCGTCACAAAAGCTGAATTGATTTGAGTTTTGCCTTGAGCAGAATCTTTCTCACTAACAAAAAGTTCTACTGTAATGACCTAGATAGCGTAATGTCCTCGTGACCCGTCCTACAGCTACATCGGCCTGCCAGAACCGTTACGGAAATCGACCGTGGACAAGACATTATTGGGTTGGTGACTAATGATTAAATTTCCGTGTGCAACTTAATTAACCTTGCCCTTACCATCAGGATACGGGTCCATCGAGCCGCGCTCGAACTTCCCGACGTGCGAAGTTCAAGTGAGGCAGAGCACGAAGCTAATTTTCACCGTTGCAATCGGAAAGAATCACTCGACCGGGAGACCGAGACGAAGGTCTCCCGCAATCGACCCCGAGAATTGCCCCCGGGAGGGTGACAGACTAACGATCGTCGTTCGCATTTACACTTCCGGAAGCGTCCGTCCAGCGTCCAGGCACCGACAATGTTTTGCATTAATGAGTCGTCGCTCGCTCGTTCCGTTTCCGTCCGGTCTCAGCCGTGTTGGGGTGGGCGAGTTCTTCCTTTGGCGCTGCCCATTAATCCTAATCAGGATGCTGGCTCTCCGGGATCCCGGGTCTGTGTCGGGTTTTCCCGTTTTCCGTGATTCATTTTCTTTTCATAAATTTTGTTCCGCAGGCGAGTATTACAGCATCGAAAGCTATTCGACCATGCCCGGGCTCAACAGATCGGTTTGATTCGGATGTTCCAATAGCCGAGGGAAGAAAGGCATGCAAGAAGACAGAAAAAGCTGCTCCTCCCCTGCGCACATGTAACCACCGTCCGATCCTACACCGTCCGAGAGCAGGACTCCAGTCGAACCGAGCGTCCGGAAACGGAGCTAATGATAGCCCGAGCGAGCTACTTCCGGCCGTTGTACCATGCTGCCTGTGCTGACTTGCGAAGTAAATCGGACGCCAAAAGTCAGACTCCCGGATTCACCGTAGCGGTGTTTGGATAAGACGGGTGCCTCGATGCCAAGGCACAAGATGCCGCTCAACGGGGCGAGAAAAAATACGGCTCCATTCATCTCACGTTCAAATCTAATTAGCAAGAATGGAATTAATTGCAGCACTAATTAATTAGCATACATGAAATATTTCCCGCCGTTTTTTTCTTCTTTCTCCTTCGTACACACTTTCCACTGCTCGGTGGACTCTGTGGAGGGCGCGTGGCATTAGAAAAACTTTCCTGCAGGGACAGTATGGGGAGAGTCTTGGATGTGCGCCCTTGGATGGTGGGGAATTGAATCAGTGAGCCAGAAGACGACCCAGACAGGTTCGATGTGCCGTACACGTGGGGGAATAGTTTTGCTGCCTGCACCAGTACAGGGTTAAGCACAGGATGCACGGTGATGAGTCCCGGGAACAAGTGTTTACCCTGTGTATGCCTCTTCATCCGTCACATTCGTCGTCAGCAAGTAACATCTAGAAAGTTGCCCCATTCGTACCATCGCACCATTCAAGGCCGATGGGATGATAATGGGCAACAGCAATGTTGATGGCGTTGATGACGCCGACGACGACGATGGTGGTGCTTAAGTATGTAAACACGACGCCAGAAGTAAATGACAACATCGGTGATGGTGCTGTGATTAAGTCGTGAGTACGTGAGTGAAATCGTTCTCGACTCTCGAGCCATTGGAGTGCCATTTCCCAATCGAAGCGGACAGTCGTAGCGGGTGGAAATGGGACACGCGGAGAAAAGCTAATCTTATTTCATGGACTCGAGAGTAGACTAATCCTTGGCTACTCTCTAGTGAAGCTATTCTTTCGCTTTCGGTGACCCGGTAAACACGGATGGATGGTTATGTTTTGGGAAAAGTGGAATACTGTAATGTCCAACGGGGGCCTTGTTTCTGGTTTTGTTACGAGAAAAATGTGTAATCGTTTTGTCGGAATGGGCGAATGTAAGGAGATGTTTGTATGATTGTATTTTAATTGGACACAGTTATGGCGATTGTCTTCCTGATTGTTAGTGTTTCAATTACATCCGAGTAGAGTTAAGGAGATTTATTTACATTGCAAGGACAGTTGATGATTTTAACAAGGCGAGCTTTCTTAATCTTTGGAACACACAATTTTTATTGTAAACTGTCTCAAGACGCGCTTTTCTATAATAAGTGTTGGTCAAAGAAGACATTTGTTTTGTTTTTGCATAAGTATTGGTTTATATTTACTGTGGTAAGAGATAATTGGAGGGCGGCCCGGTGGTGTATACGATAGCGGCGCCGGTCTTCACACGGCAGGACCGGTGATCGAATCCCGGCGGACCGCCTCCCCGTACGCAGGACTGACTATCCAGCTACTGGTATAACTAAGTTACAGAGAGCTAGCCATTGCTAGCAGGCCAAGACATACAGAGGTTGTAGTGCCAGAGAAGAAGAAGAAGAGATAATTGGAGGAAATGAACCGAAAGAATGGAGGTATTCTAATGAGACACGTCTATCTACGGCAGGTTCTTCAACAGCTGCCAAAAGAAATGTTTGGGTAGACATCCAAACGTAAGATCTATTTTAACAATGTCGTAGCAACAACTGAGGAACAGCTGACCGTCAAGGTCATGACAAAGTATTTTTGTAGATGACGTTAAAAACATAGGGATGTCGTTGAAATATCTGCAGAAGGTACTTTTCTACAGAAGGTACAGTAATTGCAAAAGTGATTAGGATAGTTTGGCAAAATAATATAGCTTAATTTTAATCATATTCAAAGGAAGGTAAATGTGAAAGTACTTTTTTTGATTGTAATGTTTCGAAACGGAAATCAAGCTCTTATTTGCCACAAGGATTTTTTTAACAATGTTTTTTTTTTTCTGAGAATACTTTTGCATTTGCTCATTCTCAGTTCACATCAAGCACATTTGGCCAAGTGAATGGTCGCTTTTCGATGCGATTTTCATTTTACAAAGCCACAGTGCGATACGCATACTCACACAGTGCCAGAATCGTCCATCGGCATACTCCAAGAGCACGTACCGTGGAAAATCGGTGAAAAATTACACTCACGCTAGCCTCGAACCTTCCAACCAACCCACCAACCGTCCATCCATCCCATGCATAAACCATTCACGAACGTGAAATGCGAAAAATTCCTTCGTGGTTGGATTGGTTTTCGGTGGTTTTGGTGTTTCGCGTTTCTTTTATTTCCACCGAAACGGGATTTTTGTTGTTGTTTTGTTTCGTCCCTTCAGCTTGGACGATGATCGTTACCGAACGGGCGAACTGTTCCGCTGGTTTCGCCGGCTGCTTCGAACGGCCGGAAAATAACATAATCAACATTATGGCAGTGGCGAGGCAGTACTGGCATGACCATTGTGGGGAGTCGTTGGAGATGAGGCTGGTGCTGGATGGTGGCCCATACCGGTGGTTCGGTAAATTTAAAATTCTTTTACCCGAAAGAAAAATATTTACCGGACGTGATTTATATATTTGCCGGTCACACGGGTAGCGATGTGTTTGGCTTCTCTTTTTTATTTTTTGGTTGAGGGTTTGTTTTCGTTTTACTGGTTTTGCTAAAGGTTGAAGCCAGGTTGAAGCAATATTGGCCGGGAACAGGCAAAAAAGTTTTCGTTTCGCGAGTGGTACGTTTAGTTTTCGCACTGTTTAAACACAAGCCGAACCACCGAATAATAAAGCTGAAGCGTGCGAACTGTGCGAATCAATGGGGCAGCAGCAGCGTGAGGGTTGCACTCGGTGCGACAGCTTTCCTTTGGGCAGCGATCGTATGGAAAGTGGTGCACACTGTAGCACACTGTAGCACAATCACTTACCCGACGGCCCCATTCGACAGCAGCTTCAGTTCGCGGTCGAGCGTTTCCTGGATGTTCTTCTGCGAGTACAGATTGATCGGCGAGTTGAACTGCTTGTGCACAAGTCGTCGCTGCATCGCCGCCATGGTACTTTCGCTCGGGATGGGACAACTTTCTTTTCGCAGCGAGAATCAATCAATCGGACGTTTCGGCCGGTAGGTGTTTCGGTACTCAAACTTTCTACTGCTTCGTTTTAATTTGATTTGTGCTCAAATTAAACAAATGGTGATCGAATTTCCCCGCTCGCCGGAGTGTTTGCTGGCCTTCAGCACTTTTGAAAGAAAGTGAGCTTGCCTGGTTGCTTGCGTGTTGTGGTGGTGTTGTAAGGAGGCTAAGGTGGTACGTGAGAATTGAGAGAGTAAAACAAGATCAACTAATGGTAAAAGATCTGTAAGTAATAGAGTGAAAATCTTTTGCTTCAAGAGTTGATTGCAGAGAGTTCAGAAAGGAAAGATTTGTAAAGAAAGAGAAGCATAAGGCAGTAGGAAGTGCAGATAAGAAGATTTAAATTAAAATTGTTTAAAGCAATAGTACTACTAGAAAATGTGAAATGGTTTGTGACATGCTTAAGGGCAACATTTTGTAGCAATAGTTATAAAGTTCAATAGGTTTGTTTTATACTTAGAACAGGCTTGGATTTTGGAGGAAAATTTTGCAACTTCCAAAAGATTGTAAAAGAAATTTTGATCTCGAAATGGTTTTTCGATAAAGTGTGTTAAAATTTATTCATTGGTGTTATTATTAAAGCTTGTATCACGTACGTCACATCTTAAGTCTCATGGCTTGAAAATGTGGCCACTACATTTCTAAGGAGCAATTGAATTGTAATATCTAATTGAATGTTATATCTAAATTCATCACTGTCCCATGCTCCTCACACTAAACAAGAAAAACATGTTGGATCGAATGTCATGTCTTGCAGAATTCTGCAGAATTGTTTCTGATAAGTATCTAATTGTGTACTCGTAATAGGTCTATACACGGACCAGCTCTCTCGGAGAGTTACTGTCATGCGAAATCGATCAAGAAATGTATTTTCCAACTAAAGAATTCCTTTGTTGGGGTGTTTGGGTAGAAGATTTGATTTGGTCACTAATAAAATGACCTAAGAAAGCTTAGTAATGTGGGATATGTATCTCACATATGAGATGAGAAGACACATCGTCTCTATACTAAGTGTAACAAGCAACTAGCGGCTGTCAAAAGGGCATTAACATTATTTAAAGTTTTCATCCATGTACTGCACAAGTTGTTATCAACTAAACATAAATACATTTTAAAATATTTCTGAAAGAACAAGTAGCACGAGCTCAAAGATTGCTAAAATGCTATTTCCTGTATATTTGTAATAAAATGAGGCCTGCATGAATCATATTTTCCTACAAAAAATAATACAGTACATAGTGATTGATAATATTACTAAGAATTTTTCAAAAAGTATCTAAGAAGGATATTTTTGCAATTATATAAATTATAAGGCCTAAAAAGTATAGAAGGAATCCTATCCATAATTCATGGAAAAGTGTTTTAAATTTCTTCTCGTAAGCTTTTTACAACAAAAGTGCAAGAAATTTCGAGCAAGAAAACGATTTTTATCAAATTACCAAATTTTCCACTGGAAGTGAAGATGGGCCAGGATGATTTAATTGGAATCTCAATTCGTTTCAACATTTTTCCTGAAAGTTCATCCGAATCGAGCTTCCCACGCTTACTATCATCGGCAATCGGTAAAGTGGGCAATGAGTGTGTGTGTGTGGAATGATGCATTCACCGCACGAGTTGTGATTTACCCATGATCAAAAGTTCACATGAAAACGTAATGTTTCCAAAAGGATTGATTGAACGTGATAGCCAAATCAATCAGAAGGAAAACCTTCTTGCTTGCTAACCGTGGCGCGCGCTCTACTACCATTCGCGTACGTCGAAAAGGGACGGAAGTGTTTAAGGACGAGCATCATTTCTCTGCCACGATATATGGATCGAAATGATTTGAATGTGAGTCAGGTTTGGAAAGCGTTTGGGTAAGTAAAGGTGGTGATGGTGGCGCCAGCAAAGGCGGACAGCATAGGGTGGGATTGTTCAGATTCGTTTTAGAACTTAACGTGTTTCACAAAATCACAACGAAACGAAATGGGTCGGGAATGTGGTACGGAACGGCCGGTGGGTCAAGCAAAACATGCATAATATGCCCCCATTGGTCGTGAACTGACCAACTGGAAGAAACAATAGGGAAAAGTATGATGATGATGATAGGACGGTTGGAAGCGGAAGGGAATGGAATGAATGAAATTAAATTTCAAAATTAATTAAATGCATTATGAATCATGGCGCGGTCTAGCTGCTTGCTTAGCGAAAGCCGTCGGTGACCGAAATCCGGATGTTTGGCCCGGTACGCGGTAACCGGTGTGGTGTGGGTAAGGTGATACGATTATGCTCCTCTTCAGTCTCTTTCTCCTCTGCCTTATCCACCCCCTTTACTCCACAAACTGGCACGGGAAAATTATGGATGGAAAAGATTCTCATTTCGCTACAGCAGGAATATATTGAGCTACGGTGTTACGGTATCCGGGTTTCCAACCATTCCACCATTCAATTTCGCCATTGTTTTTCGGTACGCCAGAACGGTAACACAAATATTGAAAACGAAGCCCAAACCGGTGAAGACTGGGTTCGGTACGATTGACGATGGGTTACGGTGGGTTGAAAAGTGAGCGGAAAGACATAAGACGCCAAACGCTAGAAAAGCGTTGAAAATAACAAACCACTAGTCAGGCTCGTGTACCGGAGCGGGCGGAGGCAACATAGTTTGGGTGGAAATGGTTGAGTGGAATGGAATTCAAAATATGGGAAGTACATCCCCGTTCCACGTCCACTCGACACGAGCAGCGAAGCGGTAGGCGTTATGGTGTTATATTATTTTCCACGACAGTGTACAACATATCCGCCCATTCATCGGGTAGGTTAAACTTCTGTACCGCAGTAGCTTCTTTCATCCATGTGGAGTGTGTGCTTTGTTGCAAGAGATTTAAAATGTGTGTGTATTTTTGAAAGTGTTTTTCAGTGCAATTCGTGGATGCTGAAGGTGCGCATTAGGTTGCAGTTTCCGAAGAACACGTGTTTTATTTTCGTAGAAATTCTCTAATTAAAACTTCCTGCTTCAAGGTTTTGGAGTTGTTTACTTTCCATCAAAAAAATGCTCCAGTCTTTCTTGGAATGTATTTTTTATGGTGGAGAGTGTCTGATGAGTGACTGAGCATACGTGAAGAATAAATAAAGTGTTGTTGAAATGCCACTCCATGTCAGGAGGTATGTTCAGAATGAATCAAGAATGATTTGGTACGATTATTTAGAGTTGTGATAAATTAGTAGAATGGAGTTTAGTTTTGTTTTTTTTCAACACTTTATCTTGCACTGAATGTCGTTTTTTATTAGATTATGCGTTGTACGATTCTGTAAAATAAATTTTAAAAACAAATAAAATTGATAAGTTTTGATTGCCCAAGAAAAAATTTAAAAAAAATCGAAACGCTCAAAATATTATAAAATAAAATTATTTTGAACTTTTTTTTGGTAAGCACAAATTTTCGATGCTCTGGAGTTTGCAACGATTTTTGTCTAAAAAAATAATAGCAAATTGATTCCTCCCAAATAATAACTTCTGCCATACGCTTTGATTTTTGATTAGACGATGATTTACGATTCAATAGATAATTATAAATAAATTGCTAAGATCAAATTTAACGTGGAATCAGTATGATTTTAATCTGTTCTGATTGTTTGTATCTATCTTCTGTTCAATAACACAAGTATTCCTGATTAAATGTTATTAAACTCAAAAGCCTGCCTTGTTTAGTCAATTGCATATTGTTAGGCGTTACTTTGAATTTTATATGAATTTAAATTTATTCACAAATTTCCAATTGAATTCGTACCTTTTTAAATGAATTATAGATTCTGATACATTCATACACAAACATTCTGATCATATTCCTTTTCATGAATCTCTTATGTTTGTACCAATGCATCTAAGAGATAATATAAATGCTCTTGTGCTATCGTCTGCATACTGATAGGCGTAACTGCGACTTCTTTTATTTAATCAAATGAGCTTGAACACATAATCGCTCTTAATTGGATTCAATTTGTGTAAAAGCTTCCACATTACTTATACATTATTTTTTACTCATCGTCTGTTTTAGACGATAAAACACATTCCGAGGATTGTGTTTTATTTCATTTACAATCTATACGATTTCAAAACTGCACCGATTTATTGTCTAAGCCCTAGCGTTAGTCGACGCAATATCACCCTTCCGCATGCAATCGGAACAGGTTGGCACAAGAGTAGAAAAATTATTTATTTAGAAAATTGATTATCAATTACAATTACACGGTTGAGGTACTGCATCGGTTGTACCGCGTGCCGGGTACGCAGCACGGCACTACTCCAGCAGCCGCAGCTCGACTGCAGACCATTTGCCATTTAGACCCGTTACTGGCTCTCGGACCGGGCTCCAACTGGCGGGACAACGTGCCGAGAACGTTATCGATTGGGACCGTTGGAGAGATAATAAATTTCGACGACCGATCCTGATGCTGCTGTGCCGCCGGGTCACCGTGCAATGTGTCCGGCGGCTTTATTTTACAGTCGAATAAGGCGACCCGTGGTACCCGCTGGGCTGGGGAGTTTGTTGTGAACCATCAGAAGCGTTCCCGAAGGGCCAAAGGACTGGAAAATTGCGGCACGGTACGGTCCCGGAAATACATCCAGACAACACAACTCACACGCTCGACTGGCAACTTTGGTTTTCCCCGATTTGTATGGTCGAACAGGTCGAGCCCGGACGAGTGCTGCCGGCATCGAGCCACTTGCACTGCCGGTTGAATCATCCACCTCGGATATCAGCTGGAGCCGGATATCCTGATTTTCTCCATCAAAATTTCCACGACAAAACGATAGACAACTACGGTGGACGGGAATCTCGATTTTCAATGACCGCTTACCCCGGGGTACTAGTGTGTGTGTGTTTTTTTCTGGATGTGCGTGTGTCTCATTCCATGCACACGCATTGTCTGTGTGAATATTTCAATGTGGTTTGTGCGTGAGTGTGAGTGTTAGACGCTTAGTATTTGCACTCAGCTCGAATTCCACCTTTTAGGCACGCTTCGATGCAGATGAATTTAGAATGAAATAAAATCGCAATGAAGAGATAAATCGTGCCACCATGGTTATGTCCGGTTCGATGATTCTGTCAAACGGTGTCCGGGGGCTGTAACGGCTGTACGCGTTGCACCGGCACAAGGCGCAACCCAGTCGGGAAGACTGTGACGGTCGAGTGCCTCGCGGCCCGGTTAAGCTTTCTTCCGCTTGGCAGCATCCTTTTTCACGTTCGTATGTCGCGTCGTGGGGAAGGAAAATGCGCGTGTGTGTGTCTTCCCTTGCCCTTCCTCAAAAACCGATTCCTTTGCGGTGCCCTCGCTTATGAAAGGTGTGAGTCCGACGTGCGTTCGGGATGATTTATGCAACAAAAGGTGTACACCAGCGGAACAAATTTGGAAATTTCGAAATTCGATTAATTGGGTCGCTGATTGCATTTTCTCGTCAATGTACCAGGTGCACCACGCACACCCACGGCTAGACATTTGCATTTTGGGCGGGTGGAAAGCGCTGGAAGGAAGGCTGTTGTCGATGCATTCGACTATGCATTAGATGCATTAGCCCGAATTTGGGTGACCCATCGGAATTGGCATTCCGGAGCGATTCATTTGAAACGCATCGAACCGTAACCATTACTGTGCGGGTTTTGGTGATAATCTGGTGCAAGCGATCCATTTTAGGTGCTGTTCCCGTACCGTTCAACGTGTAATGTTCACGAATGGTAAAATAGTTTAGATTGATTTGGATAAGTATGTGCGATACAGTGAGCAAAGCAACTGGTTTACAATATGTATTCGAATGTTGGAAACACACTCAAACACTATTTTAACACAGAAAGATTTAATACATTTTTACGGCGAGCTTGTTGCTCGTTGCATTATGATATTTTTGTTTGATTGGCAATTTTAAAAACTACGCAAAATAAACATAACTTTTTTAAACCACCCCCCCCCTACATTGTACTATCCAAACAGGGTGCATCTTTGAAACAGGGGTTTTGATATGATTTTGCACCAGAAGCGTACCAACAACACAATGCATCGGGCTTATAACCGGTTGCAGCAGAAGGGACCGATTCGAACCTTTCTCTGTCATGGTCTGTCTGCACAACAGCCGGAAGAGCAAAATTGCAACGACACCAAAAAGCCCGAATGATGGATCGGATAAAGAAGTGTACCGGGATGGTGTATGGGATGGGATAAGCATGTTCAATTTCAAAATTTATGCGCTGACAAAGTAGATTTTAAATTCAATTCGTAGTACGGCTTGCACGCTCACGGTCGTTTTTTCCGGGAAAGCGGGTTCGGTTTGCTAGCCGAGCTAGCAGAAGCAGTAGCAAGGATGGGCAAGAAACTGGAACGAAAGGATAGGGTGGCGATGGGGGCGGGGAAGAGGAGGTTTGTCCCTAGTGACTGATTTGATGCATTCTAGTGATCAAGTTTTGTAGTTCGTTGCAGGGTGGAGATGAACATTCGGAACACTGGGATCCGGAACGCCTAATAGAGCGAAGGATTAGTTGCAGCAGCGAGAAAATACATTGTTGGTTATATGAAGGAAGATTTTTATTCCATGGATGATAGTTTGTATAGAGAGTTAAGACTTGTTTGGTAAAGTTTTGTAGTTTATGACGATTGTAGTAACGAATAATCAAAGGAATTCACCACAAACTTGTTTTGTTTGATATCAATAAATCATTTACGCCTGTTAGAGTGTTTTTGTATTTTAACTGTCTTCCAAAACTTTAAATATCTATCATGTTTTCGATTAATTTCTACCTTTTCAACTGTTTCAACAAAATCAATCAATATACCAGAAGAAACATCCAAAATACCTTCGTAATAATAGAAAAACTATTTTTAGATACGATTTCAAATCAATTCGCAACTTCTCCTATTGTTTGCGTTACTTTCCATCAACCAGCACACCTCAATTCACCCCAATCCCCGTTCCGAAACCAGTCCAATGGATCGTACGAAAACATCCAAACACCGACCAAAACCGTTTGCTTCCCGCGGTGACTTTCTGAAGACGTTTCCATTGTACAACATTCCGGACACGCGGTTGGCGCGGTTCGTAGGGTTTAGACTAAATTTAGGTTCATCATCGTGCACCCGCACCAAATAGTCGTCTGTCCACCTACGCGAATCTATCTACGTGTCCATCTATCGAGTTTCCGTACAGGACAACCATGTTGCTACAGGCCGGTCGGCCCACTCGCGAATATCGCTGGCTATGCGTTAGGGTGAAGCGTGTTTAAGTTTAGCAGAGCTGGGTTTGGCACGCGCAGTGCAGTGTCAGTAACATAAAGTTTGGATAAAAAAGGTATACGGCAGCAGGTGTGGTCGGTCGGTCTTTACACACATGAAGAATCCATGTCGGTCATCAGTCGCTTGAAGTGGGTTTTGCGAGCGGTTACGCGTTATAAATAGCGTGATATATTTTCCATCGGTTATGCACGGAAATTTCAATACAATGTGTAATAAGGCGAGAGTGTTGGTGGTAGATAGCAAGGTAGGAAAGAAGATAGCAGAGAAGAAGCACACTTTTTGAGTTGCGTTTACTTACCTTTTGCTTTTAATGATAATCGGAAAATAAAATAAAATGGGGATGATTTCACCGATTTGAGTTTAAAAATAATTCTTCACCACCTATCACTTTAAAGCTTCAAATCTAGCTGGAAATAAAAACACAAATAAACACACAAACTTTATCACTGTACACTTTTTTCCGAATCTCTTTTATCTGTTGATGAAATCCTCTCAACCCTCAACGATAAGAGCTGCCGGACTGCTTCAAGTATCCACCGTCAAGTGGTGAAAATTGTGCGAATGGAAACGTTTCAACACACACACACACACACCCATCACACTCAACACTCGCACACACTTAAACACGCACCGGCTGGAAAATGGAACAAATTTCGCGCTCATCATGCTCAATCGATCTTCACCTGCATGTTCCATATTCCACGGACACACACACTTGTTGGCGAAACACCCTTTTTTCCCTGTTCGGATTTTTGTTTGGTGCCTTTGCTCAATGCTAATTTTCCACCTTTCAATTACCGACCCACACTGATGCACACACCCGGATTGATAAGGTACCTTGTTCGGGAAAAAAGCGCGGATGGAACACCACCAAACCACCCAGACAAACGTTTCAACTCTACCGATGGACAGCGGGCCAAGATCAACCATAACCCTAGCGAAACGCCCTAGCAGCAGCATATACAATTCGTCTGCTGTTGGTGCATGATTTCTCGGTCTCGTTCTAGCACACCGCGAAGTCAGTTGTGCTGTCCTGCTTCGCAATAAATCCACCACGTCTTCCAACCCCGCTGTGGATACGGTCGGCATGATTATGATACAAATATTCATGCGCAGTCCAAACGAATACAGGCTCGCGTGCGTGTTTGTCTCTGGTGGCATCCCTTAGCGATTGGAAAATGGTTGAGGCAGGGTTGTACGATCGAGATTTTCTTCGAGGTTTTTTTATATTTTCGGTGGTTTGCTTTGCACTCGTTACACTATATTTCTATCTTTCGATCTTGTCAGACATTACTGTGGATGGGTGTGTGGGTGTGTCGCCACGAACACAACGGGGATGTGGGCGTTGGTGAGGACGACAATCAACATTACTTTCGTTACAGTTTCGCTTGCAGTTCGTGCTGATGTGTTTGTTTGAAAGATCGTGATATTATTACCAATTGTTAGGTATATCACAAAGTTTGGATAGAATACGAATCGAAACAACTAAGTTGGTTTTTAATCATTAAAAAAGAGATAGAATATTTCATGGAAAAAAATTGTTTGAATTGTATTTTTGTTAACATCAGCATTAGGTACTATCTTTTATAAAAACACCTACTTAAATATCTTTGTTGCAAAACAAACAGACACACGGAATATATGCATGTGATCCGGCCGATAGGTTTCTTTTGGATGCCGTCTACATTTGTATTAGTGTGCTTGTTTCGTCTGAGCTGGTCGGGATTTAGCATGCTGAACTTGCGACACATCCCACCAGTGGCTGGTGACGTGGCCGTGAATTATGATTGTTGGAGGAATATTTTCAGGTCGTAGAGAAAACTGTTGAGCGAGGTTTTTGGTAGATGCGTTTGGTAAACTGTTGCGAAACTAAAAGCGGCTTTTGAAAATGATTTGTAGTTTAAAATTATAAATATATAATCATTTAATTTTATTGAATTGTTGGTATTATGAATTGGCTTAGGTTTGTTAAAGTTTGAAATGATTGACATGATTATAAATATTTATTTCATGAATTTCATTAAGTTTTTTTCATTTTATAAAGTTGCTAATAATTTTTTTTGATTTCGCTTTACTTTCAAGCTGTGCAACATTTGTTTTTAATCATCATTTTTTATAGTTCATTGTAATGGTGTACAGTTTTTTAGTTTTAAAACTGAACTTTTTAAAAAATTATTTAATTTGAGATTCTTCGTAGCAATAACCAATTGTTAGTTTGTTCTTTCAAGATAATTTATAACTATGTAGTTACTTTAGCCTTATTTACAATTAATTACAGTTTACTGTTTAATTATATTCATCTGTATTGATGTTAATGTTTATTAAATATTTCCTTTAAAATAAGCTTACTATAAAACTAAAATACTATGTACTAAGAGATTTGTGTTATATTAAAGTATCAATAAAATACAACAATGTTATTTACCAGCGCATTTAAGTAAAGCGTGTAGAAAACTGTGCAGTGAATGAGTTGTTTATAAGAAAATAGTCTCCCCGAAAACTGATTTTCCCGCAGCGATAATTTACCAGCATCGGCATAGCGATAGATCCACACCGAACCGATGCGTATATTTAGCAAATCAAAAACGGAAAGACACCACCATTAGTGACAGCAAGAAACAACGATTTGCTGCTAACGATTTTCCTTTCCATTTGCACTCGTTTCCAGCTGCTCAAATCAGCTTCGTACCACTGTTTTATAAACATCTTTTACGAATGTGTGCGTGTCACATGTTGGACATTTTAAAGCGTATTGGTACCGGTCATCGTTACGGAAGGTACGGAAAATGGTCGTGAATTTTCTTCCATCCAAACGGGCCCATTTTCAAGCCGGTCTTTCATTCCTCCATTTTTAAACAAACACCAAACGGGAAACCATTGAGTGTGTGTGTGTGTGTGCGGGAGAGAAAATGTATTTTTCGTTTGGCAAAACCAGCTTGGCCGTCGGTTTCGGACGTTTGGTTTACGGAATGGAATTTCGAAACGAAGCGAAACAGCCCGCGCAACACAACAGGTGTTTTTCATGTCCTCCATGTTTTTTCTTCTGGGAGTCCCTTCGAGAGCAACAGATACTGTTAATGGTGTGAAGAGTGGGTTTTGTGCTAGGAGATCGATACATTGAGAAACAGTTGAGTATAATTTTGTATCGATTTTATAAGGAATTTGAAGGAAGTACTGGTCAGCTTCCTTAACGCGTTTTTTGCTTATAATTTGCATATAAATAAGAGCAAATCAGTGTAAGTAAGAGCTAAAGAATAATCTTGCTTTAACTTGTGCGATGGTTTGTTTGCCAAATAAATGAAAAACATAAAAAAAAAAACTAGATTTCTGTCAATTCTTTTCCTCGCAGAGAAATGTGTAGTAATGAGACTCAATAACCAGGATAAGAAAAACAACACAACAGGCCCAAGAGCACAGCGCTAAGCATCGGGATGGCCTTCGGCCGAGACGTAAGCTAAAGCACCAGCACGGGTTTTTGATAATGAGAAAAGTTGCGATTGTTTTCGTCCAGCGCATTTGTGAAAATAAACGTTTACCATCGCATCTGTAGCTGACTTCCGGCTGACCGTTCGCAACGTTTCGGAAACGAGTTCGATCTGCTGGCAAATGGCAAAACGCAAAATGGTATCTATTTTTTCTTCTTCTTCTCTTCGGTGCGTGTAGAAAACACCCGATAGCGAATGCTCCGGAGGCAGTCTAAAGCACGGCCCAACTTTCACCACATCATCGGTCGATCGGCAGTTTATTATGATCTGCTTAACCGTCTCCCGGTCCTGTGGCATTCTGTCGTGTGGCTGGGGCCAAAACTTTCGTCTTGGCTAGCTTTGCGTCTGGCGCTGCAACCAGGACATTCGGGAAAATCGTAGCTCCTTCTGGGGTTGGTGTGAGCCAGGAGTCGTATCGGGCAGCGATACGATAGCGAGTGAAGGAAATGATTATTTCGGGTTTTTCGGGAAATATTTGTTTGCCGAAAAACTTTCCTAATGCAAATCTCCACGCCGTAACGAACGTTTGGTTTGGCCGGGCCCCGTTCGGTAGGACGGTGAGTTTTATAAAGCAATCCGGTCGCTGTTTAAAAACCTGTTGATTAAGCTGTAGACCACATTACATCATCTCTTATCGGGGCATCAGCGTTATCGGCGTCTTTGTAAAGTGTAAGGTGGTGCGCGTGGCGGTTGGACGCTCGAAAGTGGGAAAGTTAGCATGAGTGTTATTAGCTTCTGGTAGAATTCATTAAAAGTTTTCTAGTTTCATTACTATTGGGACTGTGGTGTGGAAAACTTACGTCTGGGTAGATGGGGTGTTTAGGTATGAAATATATCGGATGTTGTTGAAATATAATGCTTCGTATGGGTGTGGTTAACTGACTGGAAAATTCTAGGAAGCATTACAAAAGTTTATCAAAATATTACCTTCATTTTAGAAGTCCACTAGTTTGTGATTTAAAAAAATCATATTATTATTACAAGTGAGTGTTTGAAGTTTGAATGCTCGAACATATTTATTATGACACATGCTTTTTTATAAAGACTGTAAAGTTGAAGTTAAATTTTGAGGAATTCTAACACAAATACTTAAAAATCTTTAGGAAATGATCATTTTATTGACGTGTAAACATTTCATTATTTATTTGACAATCTAAGCGACACCTTCAGATGATGCTTTTGGTGGAGTTGGGAGTCCTATTTCAAACGCATTTGTCATGCTAAAAACATCATCGATCTTTGATCGTTACACAAATTCACCTCATAATTCTATGCAAGCAACACGGCAACCTTCAGTCTGCAAAAATAAAACCCCAACACACACTGTTCGCAGCTCACCTGTCTTCGTGACGCAGGTGAAGCGTGCCACTGCTGTAAAGCACAATTTACAGCAATTTTAATTCTCCGTTCTTTTAATATCCTTCTCAACTGTAGAATGTTGGGCGGTGAACTCTATTCATACACGTATTATGTGTCTTACTTGATGATGATGATGATGACGTTATGCCCACGACTCATCAGGCGATCCTCCCCGCCCTACTTGTGTAAAGTGTCATCGGCCGTAATTAGTGCACGCTCGTCAGACAGTCAGCACACCGGCAAGGGATGATAGTTTTAAAAATAGCTCATTCAAATCGACACCGAAATAAACATTAGACGCATGTGAAGCGTGGTGGCGATGAGAACGCGGTTGAAGTTTGGTGGCAAGAAAATGGGTCGTTTCGAAACAAGAATAGAATGGAAATTTTCAGTGTCATTGGCTTGTTTGAATAAAAACAAAATGCATACACACAGGGGAAGAAATGAAGTTATACGGTGTGCTGCACTAATGAAATTGATTAAGAAACACTTTTATCAAAATTAAATTATAAGCTAATCGTTTTTTTTTTCTTCTTACCAACACGAAAGGTGTCAACTGGTAACGATGGTTCAATTATGCACCATAATAACGTCGATTTGTTTTTCTTTTCCACTTTGCTCAAAGATCAATTAGCACACTTCAAAAAGGAAAACGAGGGTTAAGGTACAAAAAAAAAAAAAACCATCATGCAAACAACTCAGTTTTCCCCCACAGCTAGAGTACACACACTTCACACAAAGCCTTTGTAGAAAATGGTGCCACAGGGAAAATGGATGCTCTTATAGCGTTCTTTCTTCTGGTTGAAGTGTTGAGTTTCGGTTCCGAAAAAATGAGGCCCTCCGTTGTAATAAGGGTTTTTACGTTCGGGTTTCAAAGGGGGGGGGGGGGCGTTTTTTCCTTGGAGGTGGGAAAAGCTTGCTCCCAATCCCGTGTGGTTTCATCGTTGAGTGCATCGAAGCGCACGACATTGGCTTTGTTTCGAGCGTAGAAGTTAAATATTTACTTAGGTTCTGATCCTTTTGTAATACGGCTGGATGTGCGTTTGAGTGTGTGTGTGTGTGTGTGTGTCGATGTAATTCGTTACACTTTTCCTTCCTTCATGTGGTCGCTCCCTATGCTGCTCCCAAAATCTGGAACCGTTCCTTTGCAGCTTGGCTGAGCCCACACACTTAAAAGTGCTTTATGCAAAAAGGATATTCGACACCATGCACCATGTACCGTACCAACCGGTGGGTCGATGGTACGCGAAGGCAAGGCAGGGAAGGATAGGGTGAATAATATTAAAATCGAGTAAAATGGGAGATGAAATCAGAGCGCTCGTCGCTTTCTGGGTAAAGGAAACACTGCAGTGGTCTTTCCCATTTCTCCATTATTGGGAACATGGTTGTCATTTGATAAGCTGCCATTTTGCATTCCGTGCCCGTACGTACGGTTAAATCCCTTTTTGTCGTGTCGTGAGTGTGATTACAGTGACGATAATGAGAGTGCGGTGTGTATTGGAAGTTTTGTTGGATGTTCAAAAGTGGGTGAAAAAACAACACGACAAGATAAATAATTGATTGCAAATTCTGAGCGCATTGCACGTTAATGATTTTCGGTGCCGAAACATGTAAAGGGCAACTACGTATGACATACGGTCAATGGGAAGTTTGAAAAGCAAAAAGAATCATTGAATCCATTAGAAAACTAACGCATTTAAAAACGTTGAAGGCTTTTCCTACTAATTTTACCGTAGAAAACAACTTTCAATAACGATTCCGGAATCGATACAAATTATATTTGTTAACGAAATGCATCACTACATTTAAATGCACCGATCAATTGCATTCAAACATTGCGCCCTTCAACGCAAGACACCTTTCAGCAGCACACACACACACACATTCGGTCCAAATAATTTTCCACCCCAATGCACATCACCACCGGTCACAACGGGCATCAAAACAAACGAGCGACAAATCTGTGCTGCAGGAGACACCGTTGTCAGCCGGGGTTCGGGGCCATTGTTGTTCTGCCATTTCATTTGTACAATAATAAATCTGAAAACAAATTAAAATTTGCATAATTAATGTGTGAACCGAACGCAAGCGAAAATAATAATGTAATGATTATTGTTGTTGCTGTGCTAACGTTTGCTGTTTTGACCAGTTTTTGAGCGGATGAAGCATATTTTGTGCGATCGAATGTGATGATGTTTGTGTGAAAAGGGTGGGAATAGTGAAGAAGGGTTGTGAAGGGATTGACACTTTGGAAGTGCGGAGCGAACTGTCTGTTTTATATAAATTTTGTTCTTTTCCAAGAGGGTAGTTCATTGAAACAGTTGTTAGCTCACCACAAATTCTGTTTTTTAAAGTTGTCGGAAGGTTTAAATCCACATTTAAGCAATGAACTAAAGAACGATTAATGTAATGCCTTGCAGAATAGGTTGTTATGTTTTCGATAGCCATATTCATGACCTTCTAGAATTGTTGAAAGATTTACTTCCGGTTCAACTATGCACTTAAAATAATGTTTAACTATTTGGCTTAATACACTCATCAGCAACTGCTCGCTCTTTCTTCCTTGTGCTTCGAAACGCTTCATCTTCTTGAAACGCTTAAACCGTAACGCTGTACTTAAATTTC
This sequence comes from Anopheles maculatus, assembly GCA_002091835.1. NCBI lineage: Eukaryota > Metazoa > Arthropoda > Insecta > Diptera > Culicidae > Anopheles > Anopheles maculatus. The sequence goes on from KZ061828.1 coordinate 296,193, forward strand.
GCCTCAAGTTATGCAACCAGCGTAACAGCTCAACGTCAACAGATCGAGCGCTGCTTGGTGTGGTGTCGTCAATGCGTGCGGCTGCATGTTTTCCATCAAACGAAAAGCTTTTAATGGCACACGTTATCCTTCCACGCTGCCACCACCACCACCACCATCACCTCTCCCTCCAACCGGTAATTAGTGTACGCAAAATAGAACTAAAACTTAAGCCACAGGATTTTTCGGGGGTGTATCACGCTTTCCACCGACCAAGGAAGGAGCAGCGCACCAAAGATTATGCCACAGCGCTTACGGATGCAGCGATGCAAAAACTAACACCTAATCATCATCATCATCCCGGTGGTTGTCATTCGCTTCGGCTAAGTGTGTAAGTAAAACGGGGCGAAAACAGTCGAAAACTTTCTGCATGCCTAAGCGACCGAGCGAGTTTGCGCGTCCCGGTTGCGGATAGGATAAAGTGAAGTTCTTGGCGAGCAGAAACTTCACACTTTCTTGCGGCTTGCTTTTGTTTTGTGTGTGTGTGTGTGAGGGTGTGGAAGGTAGCGTGTTAAATGTGCGCCGCTCGCTGCAGGGGTAAAACTTTGCACTTTCTTCGGTCCGGTCCGGCGCGCGCGTGTGTGTAAGTCTTTGGGCATGGGTTTTCGGTGGTTAGCCGAGATTTTCCACTAAGCTTCCGGGTATCCGGGCGTACCATAATGGATGGCGGTTAGTTCGATGGTATGTGACCAGCATGAGACTATGCGTGGATTAGAGGGTGTGAAAGTGTTGAGCCTGATCCGGAGATATGGTAAGCTGACTTTAAATCTGTGCATTTCAAGAAAATTTTCTTAATGATATGACAGTCATGCAGGGTTCATTTTGGTAGCTCTCGTAGGACCTAGATGTTTAAATGATTATCCAAAAGTCGAGTCGGCAGTCCTTTCCTTGCAGTTGAGAGTACTGCATGAAACCTCATAAAGTCGCACTGACTTTGTGCACTTGAAATACCATTCTACTCGCGTTACATAACTGTCAGTGCTGTCGTGATGAAGTTAATCATTCCTTGTTTTGTCCGTGACGCGTTATGCTTCAGGGTTAAAGAGAAAATTATCCACTTAACCACTTGGTGATGTAGATTTTTTGTTCCAGCTAGGTGCTGGTAAATTTTGACGAGCAGCACACAGAGAGCATGGAGCAAATGCTTTTCAGCTTTTATACCATCTAGTAACTAGCATGCCAGAATTTAAGCATTTACAAGAAAAGAGTGCGCTAGTTGAAGAATGAGAGTGAGTGAGAGAAATGGGTGAAAACGTAATATTTGCTAGCTAGTGCTGCAGGAAGCACCGGTGCATGCACGTTGAAGTTGTTTTCTTGTAAATTTTATGCTCGTTTCCCTTTTGCTTTCGACGGTCAACATTACAGCCCGCTGCAGCAGGACATCGAGCTCGGCTAACGAACATGCTTCACGTTGGGGTGAAAAGAACGATGCATTATTTAGAAAATAATTGCAAGTGTACATTAACAGCATTTGTTATCTCAAATGACTCAATTATATGGCTCGACGACATGCCACCTAACGCACTGCATAATCTGACCAAACCCGACCCGTGCACACGAACAAACGAGCCCACATTCACGGACGCACTCACACACACACACACACACACACACACCGATCCGAAAGTTTGAGTTTGAAAGCACGAACGGGGGAAAACTCACGGCTGGGAAAACGGCTTTTCCATACAGTGCTTAGTGACCCTTACTGAGCGATCGTTTGTACTGAGCGCATTTGAAGAAGCGGACCCGAGCAAGTATAGTACGGGCAGGACCAACCCGTCATCATCGTGTGACCTCGTTGGGTTTTGATGAGGAGATTGATTACATATGCAGTAAATACAATGGTCGGGAAAATGGTACGACGTGGCACGATGGTTGTAACCGAGCATTACCCGTGAGTCGGTATGTCACATACTCTTCGCCACATGTCTGCGCGCGCGCGTATGTGTGTGTGTTGTACCGTGCTGGATCACTTATGCGTTTTTGATGAATGTGAAATGGTAATGGGTACCTTCGGCGAAGGTTTTACACTCTTCTATGGGGCGCGTTTTTTTTTTCGTCAACAATGGGTTGAGTTATCACCCTGAAGCAGACTCATTATCGACGAAAGGGAGTGATTAGTACGGCGAGGAGACTAGGGTAGTAAAATATATTTCCAAAACGTGTGTTTAAGACTTTAGTGCCTGTTTTTTTTGTAGCAGGTTTAGAAGGTGATCGAGTTTCTGGTGCATTTAGTAAAAAAAACAGTCATGGAAATATATTCAACTATACAACAATAGTTCATTACTAGCAATCATTCCACCAATTTTATTTTGTCAAAGAAAATTGCCATTCATATCTTTCATACGCCTGAAAGTATGCAAACAAATGTATCTGTAGCTTTTTTCATGGCCTATTTCGATTTTGATCGCATGACAGGCATACATGAACAATCAATTGCATACTTTGAGATCGAAACAGTGAATCTTCTGGCGACAAAACCACATATTTTGCAGTAAAATAGTTAAAAATCACTCCCCACCATCACTGGTCTTGTTAATGGCATTCTTATGTTGCACAGTAAGTCACTGTTGATGGGACACTCCATTTTAATAGCTCAGAAATTAAATATCGTTGTTCACACCTCGAAGACGCACGACAGAGAAATGGGAGAAGATGTTTGCTTTTAAGACTATTTCTAGTTTTACAACGTACTCCACTGACTTTTGCCATAATGTTGGTGGTTTTCATGTGCTTCGTGCTTTTTCTCTGTAATTTTAATGTTTTTTTTTGTTTTTACAGTCTGCAGTGTTTCAGTCTGCAAAACCAAACGGCTCGTAAACATTTATACGCACAGCAGACCACACAATCGCAGGACGCAGCTCTGCTCCAGCACGGATGCAATCGTCTTCGTTGTCGGACTGTTGTTTTAAGTTGTTGGCTGTGTGTGCTTAGCCCTCAACCGCAGATACTGGCTACCGTTTGCAGAAACAATTGGTACAACAATCCCACCAGGACGAACGACGAATGTCTTGTGGGTGACATTAAGTGAATGCAGGTAAATAAAACCTTCCCTTCCGGGGGTGTCGCTACCGGTGAAAGATGGTACAATCTGAAGAGTCGACACAATGCACCAGACACCTCGATTAACAGCCTATTACAGGTGCAGCAGCAGTCTTCAGTCTCTTATCGCTCGGCCAGATGGTGTGTTGATGCACGATACCTGACGTGCATCCCGCATCGGTTGGTTGACATCGACATTGTCGGTTGTCAGCTTGGATTGAAACTCTCGGCCGGTACAGTTACCCGGGGACGGAAGTCACACTCTGTCTTGAGTAACGCTTCAAACACAACAGCCACCAGGCGTCTCCATCCCGTTGCTGTGCTCGTGTTACTGTAATTGCATGTCCTTTGCCCAACAGCTCACGCACGAGGTACTGACAAGAGTGACTTTCCCGTCCGCACTTGCTGACCACTCTTAATACTTTCGCCATAATTGCACTTATGTCTTCGCTCAATGTTATCGAGTGTACGATACTACAATTTACACAGAAATGCAACCATTGTTACGATTACGGGAAGATGGTTGGTGTCACCGGAGGCTGTGTCTGTCTATTTGTCTGCCATGGTCCCCGACAGTCAACAACGGTGGTCTTGCCGGTCGCATTCCTTTCGGCCAGTGGGCGCACGGCATCAAAGACGGCTGGCGTCCGTTTGCCCATCGAGACTTTCCGACTTGGCGTCGTTGGGCAGGTCGTTATCTTACACCTACTGGGCCATGGCCGTTTGAAGGGAAATTATGACAAATTTCCTATCGCTTCGCGTCCAAGACACGCACGTTGATACTGCGGCAGCGCCTATTGACATTTGTCGCATTTGTTCTCAAGTGTCAGCAAAATGGTATCCGGCGTGTGCAGAAGCCAGGACGACCGTAATGGCTATGTGAAGGGTACGGAACTTTGTCTTGCATCGGAAACACTTGACAACGCCGAACACAGTCAGGATGAATGTATATTTGTACTAACAAAGGTAATTTAAGTTGTTTCCACAAGCCCAATCCGACCTGCCTGCGCTTGTGTCAGGTGGGATGCTTTCGATTGCATTCGTGTGTTTAGCTGTCCACTCGTCCGATACTCGTTGGGTTCTGAGACGTTTACATAAAAGCTTAGGCTGCACGATAAGACTCCCGTTCCCGGTGATGTAGCTCCGGTGAGAAATGGCACTACACGGACTATGGAACAGCTGCAACAGGAAAAGGCAATTTATATTATAATCGATGCGTTGTATTAGAATATAAATTTGTAGCACTTGTGTCTTTGTGAAATGGATTGTAAACATGTATAGAGGAACCTTTTTTTTGTCATTATAACACTTGCGTTACATTCAAATAGACCGCTCTACTGTACGGGAATGATCCCAACACACATTATTTTACACACCATTTAACAGCACACTGGCCATCACCGTAGCTCTCAGTTCACCGCACGGACGCAACTATGCTAACAAAAGTCAATCGTTGCAATCGTGTTGAATGATGCTTGTGGCCACGCGAAAACGAGTCGCCCATTCGCACTGGCAGATGCGAAAACCTGCACCGAATGATCTGATTATGGTGAAAGATCTCCATCCATACCGTTGCGTTCGTTTCACTCGGTCACACAAAACCCAGTCCCATTGAAATTCATAATCGCTAATATTAGCACACTGGACGGTCGGGCTAGCACGGTCGCTTTTCCAAAATTGTGCTATTCGCTTTGGGTTTTGCGTTCGCTTTTGTATGATGATTTACACGGTACGATGTGGACCACCACCGGTTTCCGGTTGCAACGATCCGCCGGCTCAACATCGTACACCGATAATGTATGCCGGCGTGGAATGGATGGATTGAATGAATGGAAATTTATTCAACGTAAAGTGAATTATTTGCGACATTTAATGAAATCAATTGAGTGAAATGTAATTCGTTGCTGGAGTGATATGTAACATTTGCTCACCACTAGACACGTTTGCGAGCTACGGAAGAAAGAGAATCGGTGAGTGTGGGTAGTTTGAGGCTTCGTTCGGCTGGGTGTTGTGGGTAGAACAGAACAAGTGGTTGGATGAATTCAAAATAGTTTGTATTTTTTCCATTATTTTATAAATAAGCATATACCGTATACATATAAGAATTTATTTGAACAATGCAACTAGTTGGTCGTGGAGTTATTCAATAAATTTTATGGACGAGTCTTCCTTCAGGCATAAATTCTAGAATAACTAAGAGAATACTTAATATACTGATATATGAAATGACGACGAGATGTTGACGACGGGTGTCAGAGTTTCTTAGTCTAGTTCCGTTTGGTGTTTGAATCTTTATCGTGGAACGCGTCCCAACAAATTGAGTTCTTTCAAGTCTTTTTTGCTGAGCATATTAGGGTCTCATAATTTTTTTACACCATGACAATGTAACACACAATTCTTGATGACTATAGATATCATCTACATCCTGTATCGAGCCAACATTTTTCCATTTGTTTGATCTAACATCGGTAGGCTTCGGTTGAATGAGGTTGTTCAATAGTGGGCTCTGCCTTAGTTGTGAGTCAAATGATTAGCTACATATATCTGCTGCGATTGATACAATTACCATTAAATTCATGTTTGACTTTTCAAATATTAAATCGAACTTGATGAAATTCTAGTTGCTTAGATGGGATATCTGTTGTGATTGATTGACTTAACTGGAATTATTCTTTTATTTGGTCTGCCATTATTGGATTTTCATTGACTTCGTTCGATTGTTTGCTCAATCATTAAACTCTCACTAGAAAAGGCTGTCAACTTTCATTAAAATATAATTTACAACGTACATTTACTGATATTTATCTGCATCTATTCCATCATGCATACACTACATACGAAAGATGTCATCAGTGCAAGCGGTTGTCTGAAGACTATTCTTTAAAATTGATAGCATCTAGGAACGAAACCTAGATCATCCTTCAGCTTCACTTATTTCATTAGAACCTCACCGGATCAAGCTCAAATCATTTCATAATGTGTAGTATACTATATCTAAGCTGTACCATCATCGAGCCGTAATATTGCAGAATTTAACTCATTCATCTCAATTCACTGCACTCATCCACAAGCCGCCATAATGCGCCGTCCTGTTAATGCTGAAAAAAAACCGGTCCACTATACAATCCCGGTGCAAAGTAGCCAATTCAAAGCAATTCACTTATCACGGTCGCTGATTGTGGTTTAAGAATAAATTCATCTTTTTTTCTGCTTCCCCCTTTCGCTTTCGCTCATTGTATCAATTGCTCTGCACGCGAAAAACGAATGGTACAGCAACAGGGGAAAAAAACCGAGTAGATATTATGCTCCAGCGTCCCTCATCCGCACCTGCTCGTGCAGTGAGTCGTGGGAGTCTGTGGGCAACTGTGGCCCGTGTATCCGGGAAGAGATAGTTTATTTGCATGTTATCCGCCTTAACGTGCATTTTTCCTTCAACCGTGATGCCCGCCGGCGGTAAAAAAGAGAAGTAAAAGGAAAAACTACCTCCTCCAGGGGAGCGGGGTTGAGTGCCTGCTCGGTGGATTATGGTTCCCAGCGGTAAAATATTCTCCGGGAGCAGAACATTCATGCATTCGTTTTCGGGTAGCACTGCAGCAACACTACCAGCTCCAGCTTGGGAGCAAACGAATAAGAGAAAGTTTCGCCTTTTTGTGCTGTTCGTGCCTGCACCGGTGTCTTGCAGAGGCGGTAGTAATTCCTTGCAATGGTGGGCAAGAGCGCTGGAACGAGATCGGAAAAGAAATAAAACAAAAACCAGCATTATGTTGTGCGGTATATAGCCACTACTTACCACAATCTCATCACCTCATCATTACCGTACCGTACGGTGCTGTTCATCAGCGCTGGGAAGGGCACCAAATGGCTCCGGCACGATGATGATGGTTTCTTCATCATAATCATCGTCATCAGTAGCATTTTCATCTCCGTTACCCGGGACGTTAGTCCCGGTAGTGGCCATTCGGCAGCGCGGGACGGATAGAGCGTGGTGTGCATCGCTGACGAGAGATGTTTTTTTTTTGCTGCTACTTTCATCCTTGTCCCAGGCGGAAGCGAAAACCTCCCATTTCAATTGGTGAAAGTGGGTTTACACGCATAAATATGGTGATTGAGATGGGAACTGGGGAAAGATGGATTTCGTTATGGATTGCGATTTGTGCGGTGCGGTATTATTTTATGAATGATTTGTTTGCTTTCGGTGAAGCGATGTGGCTGTGAAGATATTATTTCTTACGCATGTTTTAAAGGGTATGAGAAGGTTTGTACAGCTTGACAAGTAATACTTCACTTTATGTGAATAAATTAAATACTGTGGTACAGGTAATATTGGAGTTGTGGTAAAGCAAGTTTTAGAGCTGCTTTCTGAACAAATAGTAGAGTATAACATGAAAGACTTGAAAACCTTTGCAACAAGAAACCTTCGTGAATATTGTATCCAAAATTTCAACACTTCATAGTAAAGCGAAAATAAAATGCGTCTAGAGCGTGTAAACCGACGCTTTGGTACAGCAGCATGAGGAAATCGTCATGCATAATCATGTACTGTACAGTCAACCAGTCCGGCGCGAGTTCTTGAACACCCGAGAGCTCTCATGCGCTCATACAACAACACAAAAATAACACCAAGAGGACCAAAGTTCGTCTCCAGCCAAGCCAGTCCAGCCCACCCAGCCCCACGGCGACATCAGCGAAACGGAAGGATCGTGTGAAAAGTTTGCTGAAAGTATTATTTATGTATCCCATAGGTAACCTAAAACTGTTAACGCTCTCCTTCTCTCGCACTCGCTCTCATTCTCTTCTCTTCATCTGGGCTGGACTTTTATTCCAATCCTCTTCCCACACGCTTGTCCACGCGTATGTTGTTTTGTGCGAGTGGACAGCAAGGAATGAAGCGAGTCCACCTAGTGATACACTCACTACTTACACCCACCCGTGTGCAGTCATCCGTTTTACAAGTGCTGTAAGTTTTTGCTTCCACCATTTCCCGAACAATGTATTTGTGGGAAGCATTTGGTAGTGAGCGTCGTCCGAATGGGTAGATTTAGCTGAAACAAAAACAAACAACACAACACACACACACACACAGTCGTCCGGAACGTTGTGGAACGGGGTGGAAAGCACTTGCCACAAATCCGGCACTAGCGACTCCAGCAGGAACAGCGAGTGAAGAAAATACATAATTCTCGATTTGCACCGGAAGGGTTGAAACTTCGCGGGGAGTGACTGGAAGGACTGGGGGGGGCGAGAAGATGGGAAAGAACTCCCGGATAAAACCGCAATAAATCCGACCAGATACTTGCACATCGCCCCGACCCGGTCTGTACAGTTTACAAAGCTCTCTATCAAATGGTAAGTTATAATCTAGTAGTTTGGCTGTTTATTGAAAGAGCTTTTCCTTTGTTAAAATTTTGAATGGTGGATTAAACGGGAAAAATGGGTTTTGAGGGAAGAATTTATAAATGATGTGTGAGATTTATCATAATTTGTAAGAAAAACATTGAATTTGAGCCTTTTTGTGCATGTTTTTGGCAATTGTCAAGAATACGCCTAAAAGTATGCAGTACGCTGAACATTGAATTATTGATTCATTTGGGTGGAAGTGAAAAAGTTCAAAATAAATGCATGATTTTTATGTTAAATCTTGTAGTAAGTAATGCTTAAATGACAGATTAATCAGTTATGTAATAAATTTTCCGGATATCAAATTGTGCACTTCCAACTCTTGCAAAACGATTGTCTTACTAGTTTACTTACAGCAGTAAACCGGGAAGCAATTGCAGCGCCAGATAAATAATTAAGTAAGCAAATAGTAGTATTATTAGAATAGAGCTTTTGTATCCTTTAATCGCTCCTTGTGCAATCATTATTCTTATTCATTTATCTTCTTTAGAACTATATTTCAGCGGTATTTTATCAAATGGTTTCAAATATTTCATCAAAACCAAAGTTGTGATTAACCGATATAAAATTTACACTGCAGCTATCGGAAATAAGTAGCTTAACGCAGCATAAGTCATTTGCCTATACAATAATCTTACTTCGTCAAAAGTTTTGAAGTCAGTGACTATCTGGATTGCTCGAAAAGTCAAACCAACCAATAATCTGTTACCCTTTTATCCACCAAAAAGTATAATTTGTCTGGAATAAGCATTACTCCATCCCGTAAAAATCACCCTTTTTGAAGGCATTAGTTTGAAATTTCAACAACAAAAAAACCCATTGTAAGACTCAATTTTTCCTACTTTCCTTCCTGTAACATCCACCATCCACCAGCTTACACACTGATTACTGTTCCCATTTCCGGCTGCTCGCACATTCGACGTCAATTTTCCATGCCGGCACAAAAGACATTGGCAAAATGTGTTCGCTCCAGCTTCTCAGTATCCGCGAGTGGGAAGAAAACAATCGAAAGGAAAAGCATAAAATTCTTCGACCCACCTCCCCCCCCGGCTGCCCTCTGCCAGTGTGTGCCGGATGCGGGAGAGGAATAAATTTTTATTATCATTGTAAATGGATTTAATCCACAGAGGAAGTGCTTCCGCCCATAAGACTGGTTGGCGGTGATCTTGAAAATTGCACACAGCCAGACGAAGCGGAAAGTGTAGCAGTAGGGAAATAATATCGTTGCTTCTTGCCGCATTCGACCCGAAGAATGTACCGGACGGACCGGACGGGCAGTGTATTTCCTTCTCTTGCCTGGCTTGCTTAAACTTTTCTTCCCGAAACCTCCCCCCGACGAACGGGAGGAAAATTGAAAACAGACAAATTTTTACGCTTCCTTTGTGCGAGCAGCCATTCTTTGGCTGGGCAAGATTCAGGAAGGCTTTACAGATTTCGGGAACCTTGCTGTGCTTGGTGTAAGCTGCCAACCCCGGTAGCTTTTCGGTGTGATTTTCCCACGGGGCAGCTTGTCGTCGGCTTTCAATTTTCTGGCACCCGGGCCCGGTGCCGGTACCAAATCACACACCCGTTCCCTCGCGGGACCATTGCTAGGTGGGCTTGGCAGTTGTTGCAAGCAGCACCGAGAGCTCACGAAGAAGCGGCCCGTCAGGAAAGAATGGATTTGAGCGTGGTACACGCTGTACGAAAAAGGGAAATTACCCGGAGAGCTGTTAAAGTTTATTTTTACGAGCAAAACCAATACCGTAGGGCCTTTAACAGTAAGACCGGCTTCTCGTGCACTGCGGAAGAAGGAATTGGAAGGCAGCACATTTTTGGTGATTAAATACGAGCAAGAAAATCGGTAGGAAATAATTTCTGATACAGTTGCGAACCCGTCACATTTTTCACACCGTCATCCAAACACATTGAATCAATTCCCAGCCCACCGAGTCACCCATTCGAGGAAGTTGCAGAAATAGTACCTCTTCCGGTTTAAAGTGCCCCATTGCATCATAGCACAAGCAGTAGACTGAAAGAGAGAGAGAGAGAGAGAGAGAGAGAGAGAGAGTGAGAGAGAGAAAGCAAAGGAGAAACAAGCGAATCGAATAATAAACCATGATCAAAGTTTAAGCAAACGCTAGCGCAAGCACAAACCGCCAAAAGAAATGATGGGCTGCAAGAAAATGGGCCAATAATTTAATTTTGTCCCTCCCATTAACGGCTTATCCTTTCAGCGGGCGGCGCATTTGGCTTTTTTGTTGTTGTTGCTTTTCACACTGTTTTTTTTTTCCCCCTTTACTGCGCGCCACGTACGCGACGGTTTTGTCAACGCGCTGCGCGGGGCCAATGTTGAACAAATTATCTTCCGCTTAATTCCTGCCAGGGTTAAAAACTGGTAAGGATAACGAGCATAATTTGATTGGAAATTATCTGTGGCGAGGGATCAAATGAAGCGTGCAATAATTTTATTACACTGTTTATGGAAACGTTTCGCTGCGCGGGCGAAATCTTTAGCAGCAGTACTTTTCCTGCACCGTGGATGGTGATTTCGAACAGGAACAGGAATGCTGAGGAGATAAATTTTTAAACTTTGAGTTCTAAGGGGGTTTTCTAAATACAAAAAATTTCAATCCTTTCGATCATAAAAAACCCACAATGTTAGTATGCTTTTTCTAAAGCCGGAATGTTTGCAATCAGTAAACTTGAAGATTATATTATATCTTACGTCACATGGTTTTTTAATGTAAAATTATAACCGAAATTATTTTAACGTTTTTGCATAAATTATGATCCAAAAAGGAAAATGGTTCAAAATAAAGGATAGCCTTATTTATTTCTGTCTAATTGTTATATGTAGTATTTGTAACAACCTCAATTTCTGTAAAATGTATAATTTATCACAAGCCAATAATTATTTCCCAACATCAAAATCGTATTGCTGATTGCATACCTTTAGGCGTGTAAATACTACCGATTACCACCGTCTGAACTATTGAGTGAATTTAACGTTTCCTTAGCTGTTACAGTTGATTCATCCAGTTCTATTAAGAGCAGTGAGCTAGTTTTTCTAAGAAACATCCTGCTTCTCCATTTCCACGACCACGAACATGAAAAGATCACTGCCAAGATACAGATCCGAAGATGGTCTGTCCCGAAACTCCGTTTACAATCCATTACCATTCGCAATGCTAAGAAGCACTCTCGAATGAGCCATCGTTTTCTGCATTTTTACGCTCTGTTTACTGTTCCTTTCTGCAGGTAAACGTTCAACGAGCTGAAGGGTACAACCGTCTTACGAGTTATCTGCAGTAATCAAACGTGAACGTATTCGTCTCCGAGTTCTGCGCCTGAAGTAGTACAAACGAGCCCGGTCAGCATTCGGTGACATTCAGCAAACGCTTAAACTCGCAATGCACTTCGAAAGATGAGCGGTCGGTCAGAAGATTCGGGCTTTGGGATGGGAAACTCAAGCTCAAGAATGTCTTTTTCTTGCGGTACGCTAAAGCCCCGAAACGAAAGGAAAATGGTTAAGAGCTACGCTTGGCGAAGGTAAACCTTAAAGCCATATGCTCTCGATCATATTTCTCGCACACAAAGCGAACCGCTAAAGAAATGGAGCACCACTACTGCTCGCTTGTCCGCGTTTTTCCACTTGAGCTTTAAAGCGAACCGCATCGAGCGAAAGAAAGCAGTAGCCATCATCTTCCTCTGTCTGCCCGTTATGACTTGAGCGACCGTGGAGCGAATGTTGCTACAGCATCGCCCTAGCTAGCGACCGTTTGGACAACCGTGGTACGATGCCAGCGCGCGTTGTTTGAACACTTTTTGATGACTCAATTTCGACATTGTAAAATTCTACGATAATGAGTGCTTGCGCTGGATGGGTTTGGGTGGGATGGTGGATGCCCGAATCGGGTAGATGAGCAAAAGAATGGGAAGCTATTTTTAAAGAGCATACCGAAACTGTTGCCATACCTTGGGAGGGCGTTGAGACTTTCGCCGGGCCGGGCATCGGAGCTGAAATGATTTTTAATTCAAGATCCGCTTTATTGTTACTTATTGCCGGGTGGAAGTGGCGCTGTTGAGTTTGTGAAGCGGGAGTGCCTTTGTTATCAAGTGGTCAGAATAAGAGCAGTTGGAAAAAAGTGAGTACAAGAAGCTGTTGTTTTCTAATGCTGACATTTTGGAGATGTTTTTATTGGAGATTTTCTATTTTAAAAGAACATGCACATTAATCTCGTTTTCTATTATTTTCTTCTATATTTTATGGAGTATTTTAAATATATTTTAAGGAGATTATTAAAGAAGAACGATATGACTAAATTAATCTGTTTTTGTGTTATAAAAGAAAATGTCACAGTTGCACAGTTATGCTTATCACTCGATTCAAATCATTTCTTCCTGGAACGCACGTAATCGTGTGAATTAAGCGAAACTTTTTCACACACTCCATAGCTAATAATCCACACATTTCAAAAACTCCTAGCGACCGTTAGCACATTGATGGCGCCAACAGGAAAGTTTATGATAACTGCATTAGATACCCGGCGATTTGCTTCCGAACGCGCCGAAAATCCTTTCCGTGGAATGCACATTCTTCTTATCTACTTTCGGGAAATCCTCTAATTTTCCACTACCTAACACACGCTCGCGTATGGCAACGATGAGAACGGGAAAGAACTAGCGGCAAACCAATGATCAACCCACTCTGCCACATTATCCCAACTCGTAGCGCTCTGGTTTAGCAATGGAAAATTTAAATGAGCTTTACCCCATCTACCTTCTCTCAAGCACCGCACTCCCAAACACGCAATTTCTTCGATGTCACTTTAAATTTCAACAATTATTATTAACTGCTGCCATATCCGCGATGCCAAAGCTGCCGGTACTTGCCATGGCTCAGCAAGGTATGAATCCTATACTTTTGAATGGGAGGTAGCTAAGCACGGTACCACGGCACTTCCTTTGCCAACCGGAGAAAGTGTGCACCGCAATGAAATCGCGCGAACAGTGATCAAACGTGATGATGGGAAAAGTTTCCTGTCGCATACAGGAATTCTTCCCGCCTGTAGAACTGTGGCCATATGCCAGCTGGAAATGCTTCATTTGCATCCGCGCTTTGTACCGCGTCCCAGCGTCGTGTAGTGGTTTGCCATTCGGAAAAGTCAATATACGGAAGTACCGGAAGAGTAAAAATACTTCAAAAGTTTCTAGCTTCCCAAAAAGTTTTTTTTTCACCATCCTCACGCTACGTTCACGTGGAAGATGTTCGCGCGAGTAGATAATTAAATGGTGCAATATGGTCGCTTCGAACCCGATCTGAAGGTAGTAGCGCACATCAGGCTTCACACCTTCAACACCGTGCACTATTATTTTAGTGCACATTGTGAATCGAATTGAACTCTGCACTTTACGGGCGCATGTTGGCGGACAGAGCGAAAGCGGAAGAGAGAGAGAGAGCTTGCGAACCATTAATGTTTTAATAAGGAAATTACTTTGACACGAACGTTTCCATTGGGTTCAGCTGGTTGCTCACATGCACAGCTTTGCATTATCGCTTTATTGCGAGTGGATTAAGGGAAAGAAAAGTTGATGTAAGAAATTATGCTTTCCTGTACAAGTAATTGAAAGGCAAACGCAAAAGTGGCGCAGAAAAGCTGGCAGTGAAAATAGTACAGTGAACAGTGGTGAAAGAACAGTGATTAAAATTAATTACTCCTGTAAATGCTGCCGGTGATGAAAGAGTAGATATGACTGGAAGTAAAAAAAATGCTGTAGTTCTTGTGGGAAAATCAGCATCAGGAAATTAGCCGAGCGCGTATAAGCGCTATCAGTTGCTTTGTTCTTTCGAGTGGAAAGATAACATGACAAGGAAAAACTACTTACAATCATACTTAACAGCAATAAAGCCATCAAGGAGCAATGAAACTTACCTTCAGTAAATTAATTTCTCATAAACTGTATTAGTTTATGGCTTTAAAACAGCAGCCCATTATTATGGCAAAACACTTAAGAAACAAGTTATACTTGAAGTAGAAACAGTAAAAAGTCTCCTCATACGATAGTGGATAATAATAGGGGCGGCCCGGTGGTGATGCAGCGGCGCCGGTCTTCACACGGCAGGACCGGGGTTCAAGTCTCATCTGGGCGTTCCCCCATAGTGAGGATTGACTAACCAACTATGCGGTATCAATTAGTCTAGTAAGCCAGAAATGGCAGGCATGACCTTAAGAGGTCGTTAGGCCATGAAAGAAGAAGAAGAAGAATAGATTGCACTTTGGGAAAATAATAACTGAAAAAGACAGTTAAAAAATTTATCATCTATAAAGAAATATAATCAAAGAATATGAAAATAACTCTAGAATAACGTGTAAGATTAAGATCAACAAAAACAAAGCAAAAACATAAAACATTAAACATCATAAAATGACAACTGAACTTGGCAATACCATTATCTAATTACCAAAACAAATTTCTTTCCTTCTCACAACAGTAACAAGAAGTTCGGTTGACAAAACATTGTGTTTATTTGTCACTTTTATTTAAAAACATGTACACTTTATTCAGTTTGCTTGTGTTGTTGTCAGTTTCCGCTTTAGTTTATCTTGTTTGCAGATGTTGCTTACCGTTTTGCATGTTGTTCAATTTCATTGAACCACTTTTTCTGCCCGTGCTTGTACAAATTCGCATTTTTCTCTTTCGACGAGGCTTCACCATCGAAACAGTTTATTTATGCGTTTTTTTTGTCAAGTTGTTTCTATGTTTTGTTTTTTGTCCCCTCACATTTTACACTCGTTTTTTTTAGTATATTGTAACATTCCCTGCTCGCATCCTGGTTGTTTTCTTCATGGTTTGTGTGTGTTTTTTTGTTTGTTAATTTGTTTTACGTCTTCCTTCTCCATATGATTATTTCGCTGGGGTTTTAACTAGTTTACTAATGGGATGTTTTTTAAAATTATTTATTAGATGCTTTCTGCTGCATTGGTTTTGATGGCATACCACAGACCACTGCATCTACAGCAGACAGTGAGCAGTCAGGGAATTAAATGGAGCAGTTTGAGCGTTTCGTGTGTTAGGTTTGCGAATTGTTTTCTTTTGTTTTGTTTTTTACATTTAAGTTGGATGAAAATGGGGAAACGAATGCGATGTAAACCGCGATGTTTTGCTAGCTTTTGTTTGTTCACCACCCTTCGGGCTTTTGCTTCGCGTTTGTTTGCCACAAAGCACTAGAAAAATTTGGCTTTTACCTATGTATGCGTCGCTTGACGAGCGTATAACGTCTGCCGTATTGTTCTTCCGTTTTGTTTTTTTTTCTCTTTTTCCCGTGTGTGTGTCTGAGAACTCTGAGACATAGTTTTGCTATAAATGGCCATATATTACTTTCATGTATCCCAATCACACCTTTCCACCAACTAGCCATCGCTTCGCGGAAATTTACAATTTTCTTTTACAATTTTACGAAGAGAAGCACATAAGTGGGCTTCCGCTTTTGGAGGGGAAACAATGACACATCGAACCGAATCAGTAACTAAAACGCGTACCTTCTCACAACACAACACACTGCTTCCCGCGTCGTCGACCTGTATTCTTTGCTAGTTGTATGTGTCAAGAGTAGAGAGCGTAACATTTATTATCGGTGCATAATCAGTTCGTAAAATAAAAACATTGCCCATGGTGGCATTAGTCATCTGGTTTATGTACACAACGGGGAGGCATGTAAAACGATCGTTCCTAAGGTCGTTCCTTGCAGGGTTTCTGCGCAAACGTTGATTCGTCCTCCCTACTAAGGTGGGACCAAATGGGACACAAACCAAATCGCGTGCTATACACGGTTTTGCTCGGGGATGTTTTTATTTTAGCTGCAAATGCAAATATGTCTCGCCGAGAGGTGTGAGTTTTGAGCGACGGCTTGAGATCGCAATAAAATTTTGGTTTTAGCTAAGCTTGTTGTAATCCGCGGTTTGTCTTTTTTTTTTTTTGGTTTCAACATTTTACAAAGCCAACAATCGTGGTTTTGGCCTTCTTTACGATGTTTGCGTCCATTTTTGGTTTGTGTGTGTAGCTTTGTTTTCTCCTTACTTTTGTTGTTTGTTTTATTATGTATCACATTCATTTGTTTTCTTTCTTTTTACTAGACTTTGTTCTTCTGCTATAATGTAACACTCAGCTTGCTTCCGTAGCAACTGCTTCATGACTTTACTCAAACAGAACTGAATGGTGTTTAAATGTTGTAAAAGTTTTTTTTTTCGTTTGCTAACTAAAAACATTGGATTAGCAAAAGAATCTCGATACATGATAAACTAAATCTTAATGCGTACCTTTACTAGCGCAAACGCCAACCACCGTCTCAGAAGAAGCTCTCAGTTTACGTTTCATCCTGCGCGACACTATCCCTCCACCTTGACGTTCAGACAAACACACAGCAAAACAGGAAAATGCACTTACTAACAGTACTGCTGAAGCGTTCCACACGGTGATCCACACGGCCGCCGGTACCATGCGGATGCCGTGACCAATCGCCATCATCCAGCCCGTTACAGTGTGCCAGCACGAAGCGATGTAAGCGGATGAGTGTAGTGCACCGATGGGGAGGCCTCCGTAAGTGGTCCGGACCGTGTCCACCGACCAGGAGCAGGACCATGCGGACAGAACCATCATCAGCAGGGCCGGTGCGATGGCCATGAGCAACCGGTTGAAGGCGAGCGTCGATACGAACAGTCCACCAGGGCTGCCATTTTTCGACGCCATCGCTTTGGCCGCCGTTTCCAGGCAGCTGCGAAACTCGCGATAGTCCAGCCTGGTAATGGCACAGTAGTGGTTGAGCAGGCAGACACCTTCGCAGGTGCTGGTAGCGTGGCGCACGGAGTTCGCCCGGTAGTACCTGTATGATACAGGGGATGAAAAGTTAAAGGAAAGGAATAATGAGCTAGTTATCGGATTTGTGAAATTAGATTTTGTAAAAGAAAGGTAGTTTTGACAAGTTAACACGTAGTAACAGTAATTTATAAATTGAACCTTGCGATCAAAACGATTTCGTTTGGGCATTCTTTGGAAACAGTGCGCCTGAAGTTATGCAAGTTATTGTTACAAAGACCACTTTTGTGGTTGAAACCTTATGAAAATTTGAGGCGTCAGGCGTTACTCATCCTTGAAATACATTCATCAAGTTTAAAGCAGAAAATAACATTAAAACGTAATATTTAAAAGCTTATAAAAATACTTTTCAGAGTAAAAAAATCACATGGGCAAGAGGATGTTAAGAAACCTTTTCCTTACTAGCTTAACATATCAAATTCGTAGAAAAAAGGCTGATAACAAATATTAAATTCCGTTTGAAGAAGAGCAACTCTTCCACTCTAGACACGCCTGACGATTTGCTGCAAATGACAACCCATCTCATGGGCAGCGTGCTTTTGAAAAAGTTTTCTGATTTCACACAAGAAAGATTATTGTAAACTCCTTCTTTTTCCGTACACACACATACACAAACACACTTCTTTTCAATCCTTTACAGCGAGCTTGTCATCTGCACGCATCTCGCACCGATCGGTGGCCGGTGGATAAAGCGGACAAGCGCCAGTGGTATGGCATTTTCCGGTCGACACTTTTCCGCTCGTTTCCTTTTGGCAGAAGGACGGTGTAAGACTTTCTTAAGCAACCGGTTTCTCAAAGTTTTCCTCTCCGAGTCCCGGAAGGGTGTGCCCCGCTTCACACGCACCGTTGAAACTAACACCGGCAATGACATGTTCGTGCCCGGTTGGATGGAAAACGTCCCATCGTTTCGCTAGCGTTTTGTTGTTTCGTGAGGAAATAAGGCACGGACCACGGCGGTCAAGGTTTGCCGGATGATGAGTGAAAACCGGAGAGGATTCGAACTTCAATCACTGCACACATAGATAAGCAATGATGGGTACCGGTTGTAAGCTGGTAGGCAATGCCCATCGATTCCAAGATATGTAAGCCGATCCAAGCACTTCCTGCTATCGTCGCCGTCACTTTCTTCGGTCTTGCAGATGTTGCGCCAGGTTTTGCGAAAGGGTTCGGAAGGCCGGCTTCCGGACAAACGAAAGCGATGTGGATGTGGACATCAAGCGTGGATGAATGATACAAATAAAATGCTAGATTACTTTAGCAGTCCTTTCTCACTCTCTCTCTCTCTCTCTTCCTTTGAGCGAATACTGCCGAGGCCTGTCGTATCAATCCCATCCATGATATGTGTAAGGAACGGAATTGGAATTGAAGCGAGGCCGACAGATGAAAAAAGCGAAGCGGGAGATTTGAATCTGAATAAGCCATAGCAAATCCCAAAATTGCTCCTTTATACGACCACACACTTGCATGTGGTTTTCTTGCGTAGTGCGAAGCAGAAGCTAGAAGCAAAAAGAAGCATTCATGTGTTAGGGCTTCCTTTTCAGAAGCCATTTTTTGTTGTTGTTGTTGGCCACCATCCCTTGCGATGGTGAGAAGATCCCGCAAAGTAAATAGAAATACCGATAGTGTGGTGTGGCTACCCACAGATATAGATACGCACCGCACACACACACACATTTGGGATAGATAATGGAACGTAGTAGAGGATTTCTTTTCAAAGAGTCTTCCAGCCGTTGGGCTTTTGCAGGAACTCATCGAGGTAATTTTTCGTCCGCTGTCGCTAGCTGCTTGAAGAATCGATGTGGTGTGGTGCTGTTTTTTCTACCTCATCCTCCATCTTTAACTCATTCTCATTCTGGTCCTGGCTTCCTATTCCTAAAGGCTTTATTGTATTGTATTGGAAGGATTTTTTCCCTCAAAACAAACCAACGCAGTTCAATGGCCCTGGCAAGCTTAGGAGCAAAACGGAAGTAAGCAAGGCACGTTAGCACGGTAAGCTGCACGTTAAAGTCCCCACGTTCCGAAACTTAGCCACACGCATGTGTTTGACAAAAGCTGTAAGGTCATCGAAAGCAAAAAAAAAGAAAGGAAACAAACAAACGAAATACACACTCATAAAGGCGCTGTAAATACAGCAATCCCGGGAAAGCGAGCCCGAGCTAAAGTTCGATCGTTCGCGATGATAAGCCCATCTTCTGTTGCGTCGCGAGTGTGGGTTTTGTGTAAAGTAAACGGAGAAAGGATGTTTTCGCTTTTGGAGCCCTTATACGGCAAAATCCACCCCGGCACTGCGTACGCGCAGGATAAAATATTGGAATCGTAAATGGGATTAACTAAAAATAGTGCAAAGCTCTCACGGATGACTGCGCCAACTTCGTTTGATCCTACTGGATGGGGTGAATTTGTCGTTTCTGACATTGTTTTATGACACAGACGACGCACACACACACACGATGAATTCTCGAAAGTTGGCCGGATGTTCTCAGTTATTCTGTGTGTTTTTGTGTGGGGTAGAGACGAGTGACAAGATTACAAGAAACTTTCGTCCTACAGCGTACCGATCCGTTGTTTATACAATCGGACAATCTTGGGCAAATATAAGCCAGGATGAGCGGGATGTTTTACAGGTTTGCCCAGGCACAACGCACACAATTACCGGGACAAAAATCTCCAATAAAATGGAGCTAAAATACGACTTACTTCATGAACTGCGCATCGTCCGCGTTGTTGAAGCGATCGGCCAAATTGTGGAGGGCCAACGATGACACCTCGCTCAGACCGTAGTAGTAGGTGGTAAGGTTGTACTCAGGCTGCCACACGGCTTCCTCCAGCTTGTTCGCCTGCTCTAAATCTAGATAGTACTGCGTGTAGTCTAAGACCTGCGAGGAGAAGAGGGCCGCACGAGGGTAAAAATTTATGTTTAGTATTTATGGGCAGAATTTCTGGGGGAGAAGTTAAGCCAACCGGATGCTTACCTGCCCTGTATCGGTGTCGAATTTGTACAGCCGCATGGCGGGATTGTTGGACTCGCTGCTTCTCCGTGGGCTTATCGATGGAGCAATCATCATCCAGGAGACTGGTTTTCCTGTGCGTGAAGTACGATAAGAAATAATTCCCAATGAATAGTGAGCTTCAAAAAGAGCGATTCCACCACACTTACCAACTTCATTATAAACCACTCGAAACGAGTCCGAATGTAGGTGTCCGAAGAACTGTCCCTGAATGATCGATGAGTACCGCTTCACCAGCCGCAGGTAGCGCACGTTGTTCTTCTCGGTGAAGCTGGAATGCCCGAACGGGATCGTGTGGCCAATGTGGCGCTCGTCCGAGCCTGGTGGTATGTGTCCTACGATATATACCTATGGGCCGTAAGAGACAAGGGCGAGAGAGATGCAGAATTTGATTAGATAAGATTTGAGATGGGAAAGCAAGAACAATACTCGTTGGTATCAAAAATTCAATTATGGTCCATAAAACTTAAGACGTCCAATTGTACGCTTTCGAGCATATATGACTTGTGGTAAAAGTTTGCTCCCTCGGCGCCATAAAAAAGCACAGGATGCCCGATGCCACTTGCTGCCTTGCAAAACGCTAGGATGAGTCCGGTTGATTGGATCAGGGCCCGGTCAAGAACTGAGCTATCAAATTACCAGCCCGTTAAGTTTCGGAGACGGATCGTCGTATAAATGAACCTCACAATCTTGGGGTTTTAGGATGTATTGATTCTCATAAAATTGTCATAAAACCACAACCGGCATCGGGTTAAAAGCCAGGTGCGTAGCAATGTTGAGGACGATTTTTTGTTGTTGGTTTGCTGTTGTTAGAAAGCTTTCCGAAATTGGTTCCCACTCAAGCTTCTAAGCTGCTGGGGGTAAACGAATAAAAACATTCAACCCCGAAATGGGAAGTCAGCCGAGCGACGATACTCTAAAGTGCCCTTCGAGAAAGGCACACCGGTATGACTAATGGATTCGAAAGATTGGTCCGCTCCGTTCGACAAGCGGGATGGATGATGAATTATAGAACGCTTTTGCTGCATGCCAATACCTCCACGGGACGACGTTGGCGTTGGTGACATCACCCTTATTCTTCCTCGGAAAAACCTGTCTCACCTCGTCTCGGCCTTTGCAGTCGCTTTTAAACGAGGCGAACCGAAGCGGTAATGTGATTTGCCGGCAAGAGATTTCGATATTGATTTGAAGAAGCAGATGTCCTACTCAAACAAAAATACTTCACCAAGATACACACACATACACACACACAGACACTTGCATTGTAAGTCGTCAGAAGCTTTGCATATCAAAACCGCTCGCCAGTCCTTAGTGTAAGCCGCTTCGTGCACCCGTGTGGCTTACAACAGTCTCGCCACACATTTGTGACAAGCGGTTGAATTGTTAATGCATGTAAGATGTAAATCTCTGGGAAATTCCCAACGAGCCAACAAAACCACCATCACGCCCAACTTCCCTCCCTTCCCATCACCCCCAAAACACCTCACCATCCCAATTGGTAATGGTGAGCTGGTTATGGCAAATGACAAAGTTAGTGTTTGTTGAACCGGCTTGCCAACGGAAAAGCCGGAGCCCAGATTCAATTATTCATCCGTCTGGAGATCGCAAATAATGGAACATAAATTGAAACTGTCCCACGATCTTACGGTGTGTGCGAGTGTGTGTGTGTGTGTGTCTTTGAGCCACGATAAATGGGAGATAGTGTGTGCAAAAATAAACTGTTATTACACCGCCATTATTGTCGGCAAATACTGCGGTTTTAAATTGAAGGCTTGTAGTTAAGTTAAGTTGTCCTGAATTGAGCTGAATACATTGTTCTTTCTTATTTGATTTGAGTCTCTTCTCTTCGCCTCAAAGTATGCAAATTGAAATTTGCTAGTTATTTTTATTTCTCTATGAAGCGTTTCATCGAAGCTTTATTTTTGATATTGCATAACTTTAAGCGATTGCAAATAGAAATCTCTTGAGAGAACATTTTGTGTGCTATTTTATGTGAAAAGTACCCTTAGAGCGTACATATTCTAATACCATTGTACGCTAGAACAGAATGGGAAAGCATATTTCCGAATTAAGAAGCATGATTCGAGCCGAATTCAATCAATCGCACCGGATGAACGGATTGTCCGAATTGTGAACGCACAGATTGCCTCGTAAATCAATTCCAGCATCAATGTTGCTTTTGTTTTGGTGTTCTCTTTCCGCTTTACATCTCATACCATTTCAGGCAAACGATGGAACGGCATTGGTCGGGCTGCTTATGACCAATGACCCGTCCGTGATTGCCAGCGTGCAATAACCGAATCGAATAAATAGTATATCGCAGCACCGAATCTTGGCGCGGCTAGAGTTTTGGGATGGAATTTATCTTCGTTTTGCACGAGCTTCAATGGTTCGTTTGATTTCTTCGGCCGGAATTGCATCCGATCGAGCTGATTGATGATTATGATGATTGTCCGGAATCGTTCACTTCGATGGAGCGAAAAAGATAGGACAAGGTAGCGCTTTGATGCTGCTGTTGGTTCTTGCCTGGCTTCGAACGAACGATTTCCATTGGAAGAAGGGTTTTCCTCAACAGCTCTCACATCTTGCCTTCGACGCTTGCAGGATATGGGCATTGAAATCTTATTTGTAGCAGGAAGAGATTTAAGTGTCCACTGCATTACCTAGACTACATGAAACATGACAGAATTCTATTTGCTTTGAACGTCCCTTAAGGAAAGAAAATTCATTAGGAAAATCGCTTCTTCCACGGTTGCTCAAGTACGGAACGAATAAAGAAAGCGTCACCCATTACTAATAGCTTGTTTGCTTTGTTCGCTAATAAAAATAAATTTCTCCTGCCTTAACGTGTTGCAAATGATTCGCATTATCTTATCGGCAGCAGCATGGGTAAGTAAAACTCAGCTGTTTCCGTTGGCAATTATCCCAGTTCCACGGACGGGGGGAAAACTGCGATAGCTGGCTGGGAGGGACCATTTGGGGGGGGTTTAAAAACTTCTCCCGAAGCTCTTCTTTTTACTCGACCAAGTAAAACCGAACGCGTTCAACAGGAAACTTTGTTCGATCTCGCTGGAAACCCTCGGCAAAGCGGCAACATAAAGTACGCTGGCGAGCTGCTGTTGCTGCGCATTAATAGCGGCGTTAATCGATTTTTAATTTAGTTTTAATTTTATCAGCTGCACCGGACAGCTTACGGGCAGGATGCTGATTATTTCCCGTTTCCAGTCGAACCCGAACCCGGTCACGGTTGCAGTCGTTGGAAGCAGATTGAAGATTGCCGAGTCGAGGGCTCGAAAGCAAAATTGTATCGCAAATCCTTTCCCTTCGCGTGAGGAACGTTCGCCTAAAAGGGGAGGGTTTTTTTTAAACAAACAGATTTGTGATGCCATCGATGTTGCGTAAATGCTAAGAACAACATCGACAAGCACCCAATAGCAAGGAGCAAAACAAAAAAATAAGTAAGGAAAACAAATAGAAGAAAGAAAAAACCTTCCGCGCTCGAACGATAACGACATCTCGAAAGTGATGGAAAGTAGGGCGAGCATTTTCCAGCATCATTTAGTCACCCGGTCCACTCCGGTGACCGGCCGGTGGCTTTCGATTGGCCGGAACAAGAAGAGAAAGTTCACTTCATTTGTGACAGTGCGACACGGATAGCTAGCACCCGCACACAACGCCATTCGACTTTTGATACTCATAATATCGTACCGGTTCGCCCAACCTCTGGGTCGCACTGCTTTCTAATCGTGTCCTCTTTGCTGCTGGCGACGTCTGCAGTGTCACTTGAAAAACTTTCATCCCCGGTTGCTGCTCGCAGCTACTTCGGAAGCGGTCGCGCTTTTCGCTCATTTATCGGAAAAGCGTACTTGGTGTTGGTACTGAACCGGGAAGGAAGGCGGCAGAACGGGAGCAGTTGGCGGAGATGAGTGGATAAACTTTTGTCCTCGTCTGTAAACTTGCCACTCCCCGGTTTCGTTCGTTGACATAACTTGGTGCGCTGTGCGCCGAAAGTTTGGGCTGGAATGGATCGTTCTACAAATAACAAAACATGCTCGTTTGTTGGTTGGTGCGAACCCCGAAGGAGTCACCATTTTGCATGATGACGATTCTTGGGAAGTGCGATGTCACTTTTCCACAAACACGGTTGACATTTTCCACGAATGCTGAGCGTTTCCTAAGGTCTTATTGATTGCGTTATTAATTGCGAACGGTTCAATGGTTGCCGACTGTTCGGTAATGTTGGTCAGTAACGGTTGGCTCGGAGCGTGTAACGGCTTGCGATTATGGAAGGAATATTTTCCACGCGAAAAAAGAGTATTTGATTGGATTGGATTGTGCAAAACTTACGGTGATTATTTTGTGTTTGACTATCATTTTAAGATGCTACAATGTTTATGACACTTTGTATTATTTTTATAACATCCTCGCTCATTGCATTAAATGTAAAGGGTGGTTGAAACCGATCTATGCTACCCCATTGCAAAAATCTTTCGGCAAATTTGTATGCATTTAGGCTGTCGAGGCTGTCTGTATGTAACACATAGACCTTAATTATGCATTAAAAACATCTACTTTTCTTTTATTTTCGGGGTTCTTTTATTATATTAAATTAGTGCTAAATACACTGATGTCTTACTGGGACGGGCAGTAGGAAAAAACCATCGACTTTTGCAAAAGCTTAAAAATTATCTTCAAGTGCCAACTTTCCATGAACTTATATAGATGTGTTTTTTGTTTTGTTTTTAAATATAGCATGTACTGGCACGAATTTAAGCCGGGTGTTTTGTCTGCCTCATTTCTCAATTCGCTGCTTCCAATTTCTGAAATGTTTATACCTAGTAAAGGTATCCAAAGTTATAGTTCAAAAATTGATTTTAACGATGAACTTATTCTAATATATGCAATCGTTTGTCTTACATTTAGCAAATTATTTGCATACATTCAGGCGTTTAAATATATTTCTCTGATCTGAGCACGTTTTCGTCAAGAATTAACTTCAAATTTATTACATTCTTTTCTTCTTCTTCTTCATCATCTCTGGCACTACACCTCTGCAGGTCTTGGCCTGCTGGCAATGCTAGCTCTCTGTGTCTTAGTTATACCCGTAGCTGGACAGTCAGTCCTGCGTACGGGGATCTTTTTGAAGTCTTACTATAGCAACTAACAGCCTTTTTTGGGTTTAATTGATAATGAAAACAGTGTATGGTGCAATACACCAATGAGGAATGCTTCAATGCAGTTCGTTTACTACAAGCCCCTGCGTGATGTGTTATATTTTTTATAGTAAAGATATAAAAACTGTTGTTTTCTGATCCGAAATAAAATCAAAATTAACATTATTTAACTGCAAACCTAACTTGAAACAAGTAAATAAAAAAGAATCCATTAAAGTGTTCCACAATCATAGAATAATCTGTATAGATCCCATCGGTTTGTGTATTACTGATGATATTAGGCATAAAATTGTTCAAATATTGCAGACATATCATTGCCACACCCGATTAACGTACCCCAAAAACCTCATTAAAGTTAACAGAGTTGAAAATTAATGAAACAAATGGGAACACCCTATTGAAAACGATCCATTTTCCGGTTAGCTAGCACGAACTTTGTCACTGTGTTGTTTTTTAATGGTTTTTGGTTCCTGGCACAGTGGAAAGTGTCAAATGTTTCACCTAATTCAGCCGCGTAGGCAGAAAACCCCATGCCCGATAAGCATTGGCATGATTTCGCAATACGTACGTATGTGTTTGCACCGTTTTGTCCGCTAATTATCTATGTTTGGTTTTCCACGACCTGTTCACAGCCTACCGTTTTTCAGAACCACAACCACAACCCGTTCCAAGCATGACAGGGCAAACACACGCACACACACACACCTACGCGCTGAAATAATGTTTGCACCTCAAGCAGAACGGGTTGGGCCTTTGAATTACAGCATATGTCCACGCGCACTTCGGTGGAAGGTGAGGGTTGTTATCAAAATTTAACCCCCACTGGCCAATATACTGGTCACCGACGGAACAGCCCGCGCCGGGAAAGCACAAAGTAAGCTCCCGAAAAAGGGCAAATGGGTGGACGAGTGCGATGGTGTTAACCCGCTTTTCTCCAAAACGCACCAAAGATCAAAGCACCAATTAGTGACAACGCGAAGCCCTCGTTGCGCTTAAAGCGCACACACACACACAC
>KZ061829.1:2425-23997 GCA_002091835.1 Anopheles maculatus
GTATTTTTTGTAGTTTTATGCTCCAAAAAAAATTAGTCCAAAATATACACACAAAAAAACTATAAAAATAAAAATATAAAAAATTATGCATAAAAACTCTGAAAATTTACCAAATGCATGCATAAGTTTACCAAAAGTTAAAAAAAAAAGTTATTTAAAATTGTTTTTACGTTAAACGGGATATTTTCTTACTAATTGTAATTTTTACCGATTTTTAAAATGATAATTTGCATGAAAAACAAAGGATTTTCGTAGGTGGCCTTATAGTTATGTTACAAGGAGCGATTTTCAACCCATAGAAAAAAATAGTATTAGTGTGCGTAAAAATATGCAAAATACATAAAAACCCGTATTTTTTTCTTCTCTACAACTTTGTAGAACATCAATTTTATCTATCTTCTCAACTTTTCCAGTTATTCTCAAAAAACAAGTGGCCTTATAGTTGCGTTACGCACTGTATAATGACGGCTTAACGCCTTGTTGTCACCACCGCATGTGATGATTAAATATAATTCGTTAGAGTAACAAGGCATTTCCACCTTGTTTTTTGCCTTATTCCGGGCATGCTCGGTTGATGAGACTCCTTTTACTACCAGTTTAACCTGGTAGAAATAGGCTTTTCGGCAATCAAGTCCTTTGAAAAATTGAAACATGGTCATTTGGACGTTAAAGCATCATGGTTTATTGTTAAATAAGCCTTGGGCAATGAATCTCGATTGACTATGATGTTTCTGGGTAGCAATTCGTTCACTAGAACATAGAGATCCTTGAAAGATTAGGCTAATTTTACTACCAGGTTTCTTGGTTTATCTATTCTCTGCAACAACGAGGTCTCTAGACACATAAAACTTAGTCACAAGGACGTTAAGACTTTCTTTGGAAGGAGGTTTTTTAGGAACTCGTCTGGAAGTTTGAAGACTTCCATTTCACTACGAGATCTCTTAATAAATGAGAAGCTTACAACTTTCGAGCTGATCTCAATATCAATCAATTATTTCTTTATCAGAATCGAACTTGGAAAAATCGTGTCTTTATAATTGAAATGAGAGATGGTTAGAAGGAATGACATTCTCAAGGAGTATAATTCCTTATCTGAAAATGTTATAGTATGTTTTTGTTTACTTGCGATCAAGCTGTGAAAATGGTTTCTTCTAAACATTCCCCTGATCAGTATTTTGTTCAAATTAGCACTTTAATTCACTTTTATTCGATTCACTCAAAACTGTAGCTTACATTTAGCAGTCCAGCCTTTCATATACAAAAAGAATCCCTCAGTGGGCACTTTAAGACAACTTCGACCTGGCTTTCATCAAACACGATTTTCGCTACAGCAAATAACAAAGTAAGAAGCACTCATTTCTAGGAAAAAACGCCACCACCCAACAGAATCTGTAATACAATTGCTTTGATTTGCTTTCCCATTAAAGTATGCACAGCCAGGATCCGGTTGTTAGGCAAATTACTGCCTGGCCCTTCGATTGGTCAAAAATCGAGCCCAAACAAAAGGATCATTACAGCACAAACAACCGCCGGCAGCTTCCTTGCGGGCAGGAACACTCACTCAAACACTGCGTTGGTTTGTCAGTGTCCCGGAAAGGAGAAGGAGAAGGAAGGAGATGGGAAGATGGGTGGAAAATCACGTGCACCTTCGTAACGGAAAGAAGCAAAATATTTACTTATTCATTTGTTTTGCCCGTTTCATAATAATCCCGGTCTGTACGGGAGCGTTTGTGGGCGTTGGCTTTTTTTGGTTGAATAATTTAAGCTGTTATGAAAGCGAAACAAAAAAGTCATGATGCACTCTAGCCCCCCCTCATCCCCTGCTTCCACTCTCCCGACATGGAAATCATGTTTCCACACCGGTAAAGTTGACCCCGTTGTAAGTTATCGATTTTCGAACCGCGTAGCGTGAGCGCCATTGCTACCAGATGCCCGCCAGGCATGTCGACAACGGCAACACCATGTACCGGCGGGCCCGTGTGATCATATTGAATGGGACAGAACACACGCTAGCGAACAACGCATGGTGCATGTTGCGTCAGCCGTAGCAAAATCCACATCCTGACACTTCTATTAGCGCGAACTGTCACTCCCGATAGTGGAACAGTGCGTGTGATTGCTGTGCATAAGCTGTGTGACGCTTATCATGCCGGGGCCGTGGCAGACACTTGCCTACCGAGTGATGTGGCCACTAAGTGGTGGGCTGCATGATACGGCAATCTAATTTGGAAACACGTAATTAGTGGGAAATTATTTTCCATCGCTCTCTCTCTCTCTCTCGCGCTTCCATCGGACCGGTTCCGGTGCTGTGCGACTTCCTTCCGGTGAAAAAGCAATACGTGTCCGTGTGTGTCTCAGTGTGCGTGTGTGAGCGGGGATGGGGAAACAAAGAACAGACGAGATAGACAGACGAGATAAGAGCAGCCCGGTTGGTTTGATCCTTAAGATTGCCTACCGAAGATGCTTGTCAGCTTCCGGCAGCGTCGGATGGATGGTGAATTGAATTTCCTCTGCGTTTCGCAACGGGAACGCTCAACAGATGGTGATGGCGGCCCGGAACGATGTCTGGGCGACGCTTCTGTGGAGTGCTTAGATTTCCTGCAGCACTTTTCCGTCACGGATAGACTACTAAATCGCTTGCTAAATGCGTTCTTACGTTCGAAGAATTGTGTTATTTTTCCGGATCTAATCGTGTTAGTCGGTTCGAGCAACATGAGTGCTGCAGAAATGAACGATTTCCGGTTTGTGGAAACAATTCTTCCTAGCAGCTTTTAACGATCGCTGTGCGTTGGGTGTAATGAAACCATGAAGCTCTTGGAATTGCTTTGAATTTATAGTCGCAAAATGTGTCCTAAATGATAATGTCATTTTCCTTTTGATTTGAACTCTGGTGCAGTTTTCCGCTTGTTTTGCACAACAATCGATTTATGCTTGATGAGGGTCATTTTTTTTTTTAACAAAAATATTCCGTAGAACTATCTGTCCGGATATTAAGCTAATTCTATGGAATATAGAGAGACTGCAAAAGATTATTTGCAATTCAACTTTCTCGTTAGAGAGGAGTGCAAGCTAGATTTACTAGTAAAGATAATATTTTTACGAGATCAAAAATACAACTAGACTGATTTTATTTTAAAACGGGAGTAAAAAATCTACAATATCATAAATTTTAATTTAGTAATAAAGTTAGCATTCATTAGTGTTCTCTTTTATACCAATACTTTTATATCTGTATAATGAACTATTTATTTTATTGTACTTACTTTTTTGGCCTTTGGATAGTTAGTCCTCACTATGGGAGAACGGCCCAGATGAGGCTTGAACCCCGGTCCTGCCGTGTGAAGCCCGACATTTATTGTACGGGCCGCCCCTATTTTATTGTAGAAGGTATTGTAGAAGGTATTTAATCCACAGCAGTGACGAATTTATTTAAAAAATGTTTTCACACTCATTGACGTACAAATCTAAACGACCACCCTTATAACCGTTTAAAAAAAATCTGAATTCTCTGAATTCAATTCTTATATAAGATTAAACATTCTCTCATATGAGGAAAGCATCCACATCTTAACATTAGATATAGAATACATATTTTTATTCGTAAATTACCGAATCATTTCAATTGAACAAATAAAATTAAATAATTAAAAATAGAATTTGAAACACTAAACAATCAGCTTTTGTAAAATCAGACCAGAGCCTTGACAAAATCTGAAGTCGCCTTGAAAAATACTTTTAAAAATCTGAGATATCCAAACTTAAGATATTCTGACAGCTAAACTAGATCTGGGATCTCAACTCATAGACTTAAATTTAAGTCAATAATCCTAACGATAAAAAAATTGTCCAACCGAGCGCATTCTAATCCGTTAATTTTGACACATAAGGTGACAGTAAGTAAGGCTGTACGATTAGACACCTCAGATCAGAATAAAACATAAAATACACACAGCTAAATCCTAATCCATTACAGAATATTCTAATACATAGCATCACGTTGTAAGTAACTGTATCTTAGACAACAACCAAGTATTTTGAATAAATATTTCGACAAGGATAACCCGTTAAAATGATTCTTGAACATGAAGAATGTGAAGTGAGTTGTTAATTCGCCTTGGCCACTTTACAAACCCAAATTTAAGTAAGCATGTTTCGATTACTTCACTTCTAAAATAGTAGATTATTTAACTGAGCTATGCCGTAACTTGTTTGGTATAACTATTGTACATTTTATTCCATCTTTTGAATGAGGTTGTGTACCATGTAAACAGAAACATTAAAGATAGTTTGTGCTGAAATATTTTCTTCATTTCTCACGAGAATTATCATATTTCAGTGTAACATTTATCACTTTACTGAGCAATACGCCGTTGAATATAAAAAAAAGACACCTGACTGTTTCTTCAGACCTAGGTACTAACTATTTGACTTTATTGATCTGTAAGTCAATCAGTCAAAATAGCAAAAAATAAACAAATTGAGCTTGTTTTCCTATGTTCATTAACGCAAAACACTTCTTGTGTGCCCCAAAGCATACCTTCTACACGTTTGTGTAAAAATAATACTGTTGGCTTTTTGATGTCGACCTAAAATAACACCGGAAGTATATTTTTATCCTTCACTTTAGCCCACCACACCAAGGAACGTACACGGCACTCGAAGTTCATTTTATTTTTAACACCTGTCCCACAATGCACTTTGTGCAGCTAGTGTGTAAAGCAGGAAAAAGGCACTATTCTCTCACCTTCGGGCAGATGGAAGTGTTTTAATTGAATCTACCCAACGAACTGGCTGGGCCCATTTTCCACTGCCATCATCCTTTTTCCACACTATTATTTGCTCAAGTGCAGCGCACAAAAGCTGTTCCCAACCCGACCGACCCGAAGAAGGCACATTCCAGCAATAAACTTCCCTACGCGGACGTGCTGTCGGGGCTGCATGTGTGAAAACTTGAATTGAGTTTTTCCGTCCTCCCTCACGTATCGGGGCTTCCAATTTGATGCGTGATGAATTTTCCACTCCATGCTCCGGACCGTGCTGCTGGCGACTGCTGGCGGGAGAAAACAGGAGAAAATGGAAACATAAATTGTGCCAGCTGCTTTTTATGGCTAAGCAATCGATTGCCGTTTTGTTTTTGCCTATGCCTGGTATGGGTCTCCTCGGTGCAGTCAGCTGCAGCCGGCTGCAGTTTTGCTGGTAGTGGTATATCGCACACTCACATTCCATGAAGCTTAATGTGTTTTTACCATCGGAACTAGCGCGACGGTGGCATCGAATTAATGGGCACGCTATTTAGCAAAAGCGTACCCCCAGAAGGACTCGCGTGCAGGAATTTGGGGTTCGAAAAAAAAAGGTTAAATTTATTATCTTCCCTATGTGAGTGAGTGTGCTGCACTACTCGTGACGTTTCCTCAACTCCCCCCGAAGCAACAATACTGCGCCACATTACATACCCGGCCGATAAGCAAAAGGAAAGTGCGATAAAACCGAAGACGCTGCATTTCTCAGCGCAGGCGACACAATCGTCAACACTTGGCAGCAGAAACTGTCAACAGCATTATTTGATCGTTTCCGCTTCAATTTGTTAGAGTGGTTCGTTAGAGCCACAACGCGAAATCCCACCGCACACAAGCACTACGGGCCACTACGAACGCTACGAATTCCACTGTAATTGCATCATAATGAGATGCGCTCGATGGGCTGGCAGCGTGCAGAGGGATCGGCCGGTGAGGATAATTTGTACGTCCGTCCGTCCGTTTTGCTGCCTGGTAGCTTGGTTTGATGCCATTTTCTTTTTTTTTGGTAGCTTAATGCCATGCCGCAAAATTAAAAAGAACCCAACTCGTCGGCCTTCCCTGGTCCAGTCGCATGCTCATGCCTGCTCAATGTAAAGAGAAACAAAAAAGTTGGCTGGTCCTTTCCACGCGGTGGTTTGTGGTCCATCATCATTTCATGCCTGCTGACTTTATTACGGGTGGTGAGTGGAGTTTTCGGTTTTGTCCCGGCTACGAAAGCATTTAAAATAATTCAAACAAACCGCCGCCATCCGTTGATTTTTCCGAGGTTTTCCATCTCCATCTTCGGTCGGTTGCCATTCTCCCTCGCACACGCCCTTGGTCGGCATTCCTTAACAAACCAGACGCGCTTAAGTGAGTGCCAGTAAAATAGATAAAGCCAAATAATGGACGCATTTTGCAGTGCCGATGGTGTTTTACCATTTGCTTCGTTCGGGGTTTCCGTTTCGGTTTCATCGCTTTTATAGCCGGGTTTTCCCTGGCTAGGGGTTGGGGTTTTTCGGCGTTGAACAAATTTTATCTAGCCTGCGGCTGTTCGGGCAAGAAAGATGCTGAAGAATTAAAGAAGAGCTCGTTTGTGTGTGTGTATGTGGGGGTGTGCGAGTGTATGTAAATTCAAATGCTTGTTCTTCGATGATAATTATGGGGTTTGCTTAATCAACTCCACCACATTATGCTGTTCATTAACATTACGATGCTGACCTTTACAGAACAAGAGTGATTTATGGTTTTTTGGTTTTGTTTCGGGTGATGTGCAAATGATTTCTTTTTACACATTTATAATGAATCAGATGTGCTGCTATTCGTGAAATGAGGGTGCAGGAAAATGAAACAATATTTGGATAATAGACTGTACAATACCAACATAAAATATTTTCGGGCATACCCAGGGTTGAATAATGCTAAATTATACAATTTTTAGAACATTATGTTGTAATACATCATTCAATAATCTTCTAGAGATCAAAGTACAATTTTAACATACTTTTTGTTTTATTTTATGCCCTTAATAAGAAGTCTCCGAAGTTGTTGTTACAAAGGCCGCACTAATTTCGGTGTCATAATTGCAGGCATTAAGATAATTGGAAGTGTAGAACGGAGATTTATGTACAAAACTTGTTAATAGTTTAATAGTGGCGGCCCGGTGGTGATGCGACAGCGGCGCCGGTCTTCACACAGCAGGACCGGGGTTCAAGTCTCATCTGGGCCGTTCCCCCATAGTGAGGATTGACTAACCAACTATGCGGTATCAATTAGTCTAGTAAGCCAGAAATGGCAGGCATGACCTTAAGAGGTCGTTAGGCCAAGAAAGAAGAAGAAGAAGAAGTTTAATAGTAGACAACTCAAATTCTTTCATTTACGTTTACGTTGTTCAATAACAGCAAAAACCCATTAAGTTTGATTTATAGAGTTTGGATCTATATAATGGGACTTTTTCATCACTCTGTGGAATGTTTTAAATTGATAGTGTAATATTGTATGCTTCATGA
Source organism: Anopheles maculatus (assembly GCA_002091835.1). Lineage (NCBI taxonomy): Eukaryota > Metazoa > Arthropoda > Insecta > Diptera > Culicidae > Anopheles > Anopheles maculatus. Next base: position 9,711 of record KZ061829.1, read on the forward strand.
GTGGAACATTGCAATCATATAGTGGAATCATGCAGTCAGTAAGAGGAATTTTGCATTTCGGCTTTTAATCTCTGCATTCATCTGCGAGACATTGAAACATTCTACTAAGTGATTTTTTAAGTGAACTTCCATTTTATGGGTCAAGACCTTATATATTCAGACTCTGAAGACCTATCAGAAACCCAGGATGCTATTGAAAATTAAATAATACTCTAGAGCTGGAAAAAGCGCAACCGATCGTAACTCCAGACAACTGGTTTGTAAAACAACACTTTAAATTCATACCTGATGTTTGAGAGGTACTTTTTTCTGGTCTGCTCATTTTTCTGATCATCCCTTTTGAGCAGGCTTATTATTCTGAAACAGACCGCGACCAGATTCGAATGCCAAGTAGCTTTTTTTATTTCTTTTGAGCCTTACTTCAACACTATATGGATCTTTGTTTTCACGATTTATTTCCATTTCTCAATGTTTTTCATGTCATAATTCTGGTAATTATTTCTCTTTATAGAATTGAGATTTCTTGGTGTGCTAGTTTTGGCCTGAATTGAATTCTCTGAATTGATTCACATAGATAGTAGAATTAATCAGTTCTGCGTATTATTGTAAATTCTTTTAGGGAAACACTTTTCTCTACATTTTATTCTCTGTATGACTAATTACCGTGCTGTTAGTTTGAACGCACTGACAATTAAAAAATCTTCACGAATTCTAGAGTAATGGTGTTCTGATGCACATCTATTGCAAAGTGTTAGTATTATTAACATTCCTTCAAAATAATGGAGGATGTAACGCTTAAATGACTATGTAGCCATGAGGACCGCTTACCGATAGCTCTTAGCTTAGTCAATTTAGGGACATTGTTCAGTAGCAAACCTCGTAAAAGGATCTGCAAATAACAGAGCAAAAAAAAAAGGATGAAACGGGTTCAAACTAAACGATTGTTTCATTACGTTTGTTGTTAGTTGTTTGTGTACCAACTTTTAGATAGCTAAAATGTATAAATTATGTTCAGAGTTATTTATAAGATTTCTGTGAGCCAGAATATTGTTCATCTTGACCCTTATTATGTAATCTTCTGATCTAGAATTGTTAATATTAGATTATCGAATAGACTGGAGGTTCTTTTCCCTTTACTCTGGTTCTATTAACTCATGATGTCTTGACCTTGACTTTGTCTTAATCGTTGTTGGATAGTCAGTGAAGCTGGCTTTGTTAGTAACGTTTAAATTAGCCACATGATCAAACATCAATACATTGTGTTCATATTCATATGTGGTGTTCGCCTTCATAAACAAAATAGAATTGTAGAACATCACTCTCAACCTGCGACGTTAAGGGTTAGCGAGAATACACATCGCACACACCAGGAATCACTTAAGTGATAGTGAAGAGAATGAGTGACCACGCGAGGACACGCATCACTTAGGAACTCACGCATTGCGTGAGTAGTGAGTAAGTGAGAGAAGATAGCTAGATAACGCGAAAGAGAAATAGGTTATAAAAAGGGATCGTTGAAGTTAGGAATCTCTCTTAATCGCCTCACCTCGTGTTGTAACAGTGCGGAAATAAAGTGTATTGTGATAAGCAACCTCACAAATTGGTGACCCCGACGTGATCTGAGACGGTGTATCGCAAAAAGTCTCACGAATTGTGCAAGAAAGTGCAAAGTGCTTAGTGCCCAGTGCGTAACTCATGAAGGAAGATTCGACAACCGTCGATACCAACGCACATCACGCTCCCGCACGTTTCGTGCACCACGCCCCCGCACTTGCTGCACATCACATTTCCGCACGTCTCGTTCCCGTATCTGCTGTCCACCACGTCCACGCTCTACAGCGTTGGATTAGAGCAGAGCACACTTATGGTGTTGGCATTGGATTAAGGAGAGTGCAGCGCGTAGCCGCGCAGACAAGTTCCATCGCAGCCAAGGAACCAGTTGAAGCAACGCACCGGGTAAACGCTTTCGTCAATTTCACGTTCCGGACCATGCGGTTGCCGAAATCGCGAGTGACGTCACCAAACACCGGCCGTTCTCATTGAGCACTCAACGAAACTCAGCGCCAGGGCTCAGAAAGCCATCGAGTGCAACACGGGACAACGCCGGAGTTGAATCGCGATTTTACTCGTAAGAAGGATGACGTGAAGCTGAAATTACGATCTGCAAAGTGAACCACGTGTAACAGCCATCGCGACTGGCCTCGTGTTAGAAAACGTGAAGCAGCCATCGCGATTTACATTGTGAAGAACAACGTGGAGCAGCCATCGTGGATGACGTGTTTGCCGTAGAAGGAGCCATCGTGGATGACGTGTTTCCCGTCGCAGGTTGAGAGTGATGTTCTACAATTCTATTTTGTTTATGAAGGCGAACACCACACCACCATAAGTGTGCTCTGCTCTAATCCAACGCTGTAGAGCGTGGACGTGGTGGACAGCAGATACGGGAACGAGACGTGCGGAAATGTGATGTGCAGCAAGTGCGGGGGCGTGGTGCACGAAACGTGCGGGAGCGTGATGTGCGTTGGTATCGACGGTTGTCGAATCTTCCTTCATGAGTTACGCACTGGGCACTAAGCACTTTGCACTTTCTTGCACAATTCGTGAGACTTTTTGCGATACACCGTCTCAGATCACGTCGGGGTCACCAATTTGTGAGGTTGCTTATCACAATACACTTTATTTCCGCACTGTTACAACACGAGGTGAGGCGATTAAGAGAGATTCCTAACTTCAACGATCCCTTTTTATAACCTATTTCTCTTTCGCGTTATCTAGCTATCCGGCGGCGGCGGGCAACCCGAGAGCAATATTGGGCTCCTATCGTCTTTTTATTGACGATGAAGAAACCAAATTCACTTTCCTTGTGGATACAGGAGCCGACGTGTCCGTCATACCTTATAATCTTTTTGGCAAAGTAATTAAACAAGCAGAACACTCACTAGTAGCAGCTAATGGTAGTCCTATTGCTACCTACGGAAGCAAGCTGCTACAGTTAAGTCTTGGTCTCAGGAGAGTTTTTTCGCACTGTTTTACTCTTGCTGAAGTAAACCGACCAATAATAGGAGCTGATTTTTTGGTTAAACACGACTTGTGGGTCGACTTAAAAAGAAAAAGGTTGATCGATCATCTTACAGGTCAAGAAACAATCGCAACCGTCGCTTTGGTGGACACTCCTACCCCAAAAAACTGGATGATTGAATCAAGCGTATTTGGAGACATTTTCAAGAAATACCCAACATTAGTAAATCCGCCAGACTACAAAAAACCAGTTAAACATTCGATAGTACATCATATCGAAACGAAAGGTAGCTTGCCATTTGCAAAACCACGCCGTTTGGATCCGAAGAAGCTCAAGATTGCTCAAGCAGAATTTCAACATATGTTGAACCTGGGAATCTGCAGAGTGTCCTCTTCGTCAGCTTCTTCACCATTACATATGGTACCTAAACCAGATTCGGATTGGCGACCGTGTGGCGATTACCGACGCCTGAATGCCATCACAACACCTGATCGTTACCCGATCCCGCACGTGCAGGATTTCACGATGAATTTGGATGGTTGTAAATTCTTTTCGAAGTTGGATATCATACGAGCGTACCACATTATACCTGTTGCCGAGGAAGATATTCATAAAACAGCGATAACTACGCCTTTCGGCTTATTCGAATTTTTAAGGATGCCCTTTGGCCTTAGAAATGCAAGCCAATGCTTTCAACGACTCATGAATAACATTTTTCATGATTTAGAATTTTTATTTGTGTACATAGATGACATTTTGATTGCTAGTCAATCGCGTGAATCCCATTTAGAGCACTTACATATCGTTCTAAAACGTTTAACGGATCACGATATAAAGCTCAAGCCATCCAAATGTATACTGGGAGTAAATCAAATAGAATTCCTGAGCCACACCATTTCGGCGAAGGGAATAACACCATCTCCAGGGAAAATTCAGGCTATTCGTGATTTTCCTTCACCAGCTTCGGTGAAACAGCTGCAAAGGATTTTGGGAATGGTGAATTATTATCACCGTTTCATTCCCAATATCTCAGACAAGCTAAAAGTGCTACACCAGTTGGTAAAAACGCACAACAAAAACAAAAAAGCTGCATTTGAATGGCCCGATGCGTGTGAGCAAGCACTTAACCAAATAAAAAACGAGCTTTCAAACGCCACCATGCTCGTGCATCCCAAAAGTGATGCGAACTACACACTAACAACAGATGCATCTAATAATGCTGTAGGTGCAGTTTTACAACAACAAAGTAAAGGCATTTCGGAACCTCTTGCGTTTTTCTCCAAAATGATGACGCCAACGGAACAGAGGTATTCCACATTCGATAGGGAATTGCTTGCGATTACGCTTGGAATCAAGCACTTCCGGCATTTTCTAGAAGGTAGAATTTTCACGGTTTACACAGATCATAAACCTCTGATCCATGCCTTAAAGTCGAAAACGGAGAAATCCCCAAGACAGTGTCGACAACTAGATTTTATTTCGCAGTTCACAACGGATATAAGATACATTGCTGGCGAGAGCAATGTCGTGGCGGATGCATTATCACGGATAGGAGAAGTCCATTCAATCACAAATCTGAATTACGAAACAATTGCTAAACAACAACAAACAGATGAACAATTGCAAAGACTATTGCAGGATACTAAGACTGACTCCAAATACAAATTGGATAAACTAGTATTAGATAAAAACAATTTGATATTTGAGTCATCAACAGGACAGAACAGGTTGTATGTTCCTCTTACCTTAAGGAAGTGTACTTTCGACAGCCTGCACAACTTGTCTCATCCAGGTATTCGCGCCTCACGCAAGTTATTAGGCGAAAGATTTTTCTGGCCGTCAATGAACAAGGACGTGGGTAATTGGACTCGTGCATGTATAGGATGCCAAAAAGCCAAAATTGGTCGGCACACGCGCTCGCCATTAGAAGCAATAGCAATTCCAAAAGGAAGGTTTGAGCATGTGCACATGGACATCGTTGGTCCATTACCACCATCAGAAGAAATGTCCTATTTATTGACAATAGTAGACCGGTTTACTCGTTGGCCGGAATGCTATCCCATGTCTGATATTACAGCAAAAACTGTGGCTCAAACATTCGTCAGAAATTACATCCCAAGGTTTGGTTGTCCTTCGACGATCACAACGGATAGAGGAAGACAGTTCCAGTCAAAACTTTTTGAAGAACTTTCAAAGTTGATTGGAACACATCACATAAAAACGACAGCCTACCACCCTCAATCCAATGGAATGGTTGAAAGGTTCCATAGACACTTAAAAGGGGCATTGAAAGCCTGCGAAGACACTAACCATTGGATCGCTCGATTGCCATTAATTTTACTGGGTATCCGAGTAGCATACAAGGATGCTTTGAAAGGGTCCCCAGCGGAAATGGTATATGGAGAAAGTCTGCGACTTCCTTCCGAAGCATTCGTACCATCCGCTCCAACAACATTTGAAGATGTACCTGAATTTATAAAAGAATTAAAAAAAGAGCTTAGACACATTAAGCCTGAACCGTCAAACGTTGAATCGTCTAAAACAACGACTTATCTACCAACAAATCTAGAAACATGTAAGAATGTTTTCGTACGTGTAGATAAAGTAAGAACAGGTTTACAAGCACCGTACGAAGGACCTTATAAGGTAGTTCGTCGATGCAGAAAATTTTTCACGGTAAAGATCAACGAAAGAAACGAATCAATTTCGATTGACCGTCTCAAACCTGCTTTCGAATTGGAAGGTTTTTCCAAAATAGGCAAATATTCAAATCACAAAAAATGTGTTCGCTTTGTAGACAAAGAAAATTAACCACACCAACAATTCCGTTTCATCGCGACTCCGTCACTGGTGGGGGGTTCTGTGGTGTTCGCCTTCATAAACAAAATAGAATTGTAGAACATCACTCTCAACCTGCGACGTTAAGGGTTAGCGAGAATACACATCGCACACACCAGGAATCACTTAAGTGATAGTGAAGAGAATGAGTGACCACGCGAGGACACGCATCACTTAGGAACTCACGCATTGCGTGAGTAGTGAGTAAGTGAGAGAAGATAGCTAGATAACGCGAAAGAGAAATAGGTTATAAAAAGGGATCGTTGAAGTTAGGAATCTCTCTTAATCGCCTCACCTCGTGTTGTAACAGTGCGGAAATAAAGTGTATTGTGATAAGCAACCTCACACATATATGTAAATACTATTGCATTCTTTTTTTTTAACTTTTCATCCTGTACAAGAGCTGCAAAAAGAATATAAAAATATTCCATTACACATTTTATTTTAAATTTCAAATCATCAAAGATTAGTATACTCTCTTAGAAGCGATTTTGTCCCCCCAAATCATTTCAATTCCCACCGAAAGTCACACTTAAAATAATACATTTCATCTGCCACAGTCGAAACACGCCATCTCGTGAAGCGTGCTAATGGATGCACACTTCATAAGCATCTCAACTCTTGCGACACCTCTGGCTAACAATTTAATCCCCAGACATAATAATAGTAATAATAACGCCCCTATAATACAATCGTCACGAACCGTTGACGGCATGACCCTTCTCTCGAAATGGGAGAACAGGGAACTGGGCAACAAGAGAGGAAAATTCATTACGCCAAAGTGCACCTACTTTTGCATGGCACAGGCAACAACAGCAAAAAAAAACTGTGCTTTAATTATAGAACATCAAAACCCGGTGCACCCATTAACCCGGTGGGTGAGTGGTGCAAACTGTTGCATAAAATCTGCACCACTTGTCACTTTTGCATCGCCACGCATCATCTTCCCGATTCGAGTGTTCTGGGGTTGTTTTTTCCAACTCCCGAAGAAGAAATGTAAATGACGCGACGATTTAAACATCGTTGGGGGATTTCTTTCAAACGCACGTTGATTGGCCGGTGGTGTGAAAAGTAACCCGAGCAGCGAGTCTTTCTTTTGCTAGTTTATTAAAATAGTGCGATGATGACACTCTTGGTCGTTGTTTTGTTATCTTGACCGTCCGGCAAGACTTGGGGCGAGAGTGTGTGTGCGTGTGCGCGACCCTTTCGAGACTGCTTTGACGGGAGCAGACACTCGGAAGAAGTGAATTTAAATGTCCTCTGGGTAAATTTATCACAAGACGACATGCTTTTGTAACTCTCTTTCTCTCTCTATCTCTTTCTAAGTGTGGTAATGTCTTTCTTCCCATTTTTCTTACGATGAAACATAATTTAAAGCATTCTATTTGCATGTCAACCTAGAAGTTTGCTCCAATTTCTACCATCTACGCTCTTCTATAACGCTCTTCTCCTGTGTATTGTTCTTGAAAGGATCTCCTGCCATGGTCTGACCGTGATTAATTAAATATTTCTACACTAGAGTGTACAGAACACGAATCGATATGCTAGGAAAATGCCATAGACACGTTGACCTGTAGGGAACAATAATTAAATTACATTTAAAGCTTTCCGAAAAAGCCATTACACTTTCTCCTAGCCATTGTTCGCCAGTTGTTTGCTCATTTTTGTACCCCTTTTTTCTACTCTTTTCGTTCTACTCTCTTGGCATCTTGTTTGATAACTCTCTCGTTCTCTCTCTCTTTCTTTGTCCTTATTTCCTTTCGGGTGTATGTTGGTCGGGACACTTGGCAGCATTAGGTTGCATTAGGTCGTCCCGTCGGTGCACAGTTCGTAGTTCACACCGTGTGACAGACACCTTAGTAGACACCATCGAACTTTAGCGTGTGCTCTAGTTAACTCACACACAGACACCGAAACACTTCACTCGAAGCGTGTAGATTGAGCTGCTTGTTAGTATGTCGCCATGGTATCGTCCAATTATTAGCTACATACACACACCAAGGTTACGTACGCCAATAGAAACTCGTAGTTGTGTGACTGTCCTGTCCAGGCGCATTCTGTCTCGTACGCCCTAACGATCTCGTGTGTGTTACTACGTTCTGTTTCTGTTTCTCACTCCTCCGGTATTGCATTCGTTTGTCACTTTCGTTTTTGTTTTCTTTTTCTTACAATCTTGTTTCGTCTGCATCTGTACTTTTTGCAATACTACTACTGTTTACGTTGACTACTATTTGCCGAAATGTACGAACTTGTCCAAAACTTCAACTAAAACGGGTTAACGCCCGGCTGTTTCCTATTGTGTTTTGATTTTCCACCAACCAACCAACCAACCAACCACCCACCAACCTCGTTCGGAACCTCCCCAACCATAATCCACCGACCGACACAGATCAAAGCTGGAGGCAGCAGAAAAACTGGCCGCCTCATCCAGTTCCGCGTAAGTGTGCTATGTCAAACTTAGGTCTGCACTGGTGTGTGGCTTACGGCTCGCTAGTGGTAGTAGTGGTAACCACGCCGAACCGAGATAACACTTGGATGCCATTTTCGATCGGTTTTATCTCTGCTCCACCCGATACAATTAGCGTACACGGAGTTGTCCTGTGTTCCTGTGTGTTCTAATTACAGTTTCTAATGGAATGTTTTGTTCTCTTTTTACTTTAGTTTTCAATATTTTATCACACGCTTTCCTCTTATCGTAGACCGTTTAGCGGATATTGTGTTTTGTTTTTCACTGTCTCGAGAAGTTGCTCCGGTGCAATGCTGTTCGGGGCTCGTTTTTGTATTTTTCCTAGGGTAGAAGTTTTTTCTCTTTCCTTTTGTTGGCAAGCTCGAAAAAATATAACTACTGCTGGTTGACCTGTTTTTCTCGATCGGATTGCTAAAGCTCTTATTGCTGTTTGGAATTTCTGAATGGATCTTTTAATTCAATCGGAATGGCTGTTATCTCTATTGACTGCTTTTTGTAACCATTTTTATGAGAACTTTAAACAATTGTTTTAGGAGTTATATTCTATTTTTGATAAATATTTTAATCTATAATACTAAAGTTAAATCAAATTAATAAAATATGAATTGTTAAGATCACTACTAGTTTGTTAATAGTTGCTGAGTTCTGTAACGCTTCTAGTCTGTTTTATCTATTGTTCTTAACTGTTTTTCTACCTAGATTATATAGTTTACACAAATACAATAGTAAAATGACATCGTATTTAAATCTTTCAGAAATAACTTACCATGCAACCAACATAAATAAGTCAAGCTTAATGAACTTGCACTTATAAAATGAAGAGTCCTGGCTGTTTTACATTAAATTAAAATAATTATAAAAACACACTCTCAAACTCCCGGAAAACGTGGCTCACCTTCCAGGACAACTAATTCCCTTCATTACATTATAATGTTAGTCCCACAGGCTGAGCCGTAAATGACTGCGCGCTGTGCGGAACTATCTCCCGGCGAATGTTCGTGTCTTGATTTTTGGAAAGTGTGTCCATTGCACTTTTCCCGTTTGCAGCAAAAAAAAACGAGGCCAAAAAGCTCATCGTTCCCCCCAGGATAGCGTGTGCCAGTGCATTAGTCACAGTGCTGTTAACATGTGTACCCATGTACTGTTGCAGTCGTTCGTAGCGTCGTTCACTTCCTTATATTATTCCAATACGCTCGACAGCCATGCTTCCGTTTCCGTCCGTAAGCCGCACAAAGCTGAGCATTCCATTCTCATTCCTTTGTGTGAGACGCACCGACATACAACCACTCGCCTGTGAACACGCAACAGCAGGAAAGAAAGCACCAAAAGCATGCTTTTTCGCTCTCTTTTTCTCTCGTTCAGCTCCACAGCCAAGCTCGACCTTCCTTGAGACGACCATCGTAATTGTCACCATATGCAAATGCGATGAAGTTATAACGAAAGGAAACTATCACTCTCCGGCGCCCTTTTTCCGGGTGGAAAGCTTATGCTCCACAGCCCACTGAATGTGCCATCGTGCCATCGTGCTGACCGGTTGGATCAACAGACGAGGCCAACTTGTCTCTGGGGGCTTGGGCTTTTATTTCCATTATTTCCGTGTCACGTAGATCTACTTCAAGCCAAACGCTTGCTGGCATTCGGGAGTTCAACACAGTCAAGCGTTGTTTGGTGCCAGACTTTGTTGCGCTGCTTCTGTCTGTGTACGTATTTGTGTATATGTGTGTTGAAGGAACTATCTATTCTTTAACAATATGCTGGAAGCTGGGAATTATGTTCGAAGCAGTTATTTCGGATAAGCATCTTTTCTTCGGACTGTTATCAAAGCGATTAAAGGGTTCTTTCGTGAACCGAATAAATATGTTTCCCCTCGAATATAATGTACATATTTTGTGAATAGCTACTTTGCATATCTCTAAGCTGCGTTAGCTAAGCTTTGCAGTAAAAGGATTGCTTACTCTTATCAATATAAAAAATGCTTCGTATTTCTAAACATCTGCTTTACTGTGAGGTGTTCGTCTTTGCTTCATTTATCTGAATCATTGCTTGATAAATCATTTATCTAATTGTTCTCTCTTATCTACAAGATTTTTATGTATAACTTTCGAGAAGTCCGTTGCTTTATTTCATTATATTTTGATACAAATTTAATCTTTGATCCCATAAAATCCCGTATGCATAAAAATAGACTGATTTTATAGATTATTCATGCGATTGAATCATGTGTCCTAGCGATCCAACTAACCACTAATTCTCTGTTTCGTAATATGTGTTAGGCAGAGTCAAAATACTACAGCGTCATCAATTGATTTAAACCTGCTAGGGCTTAAATAGTCTAGAATCTTTTATTGTAAATTGCAGTTCTTATAATGATGTTCATGCTTAAAACAAACGTAAATGGAATTAATGAGGTAGTTTAAGATAACCAACTATAACTTTAAGTGAGAGCCTTAAAAATCCAGTTGCGTATAGATTGTTGTCACCAACGAATCTTGTAGGACCCTCCTAATGCAACTATTTTCGTTGTGAGTCTTGGATGCAGGGATCAAAGCAACGAGTCATAAAGTGAAAATAATAAGACATGGACAATCACTTAACATAAGCAGCTGATGTCGTTTGAGAAAAATACCTTTGCGTCATTGAGGCTTCTTCAATCGAAAACATTCTTAACTATCCTCTATAGTGATTGCTACAATTTTCCGGAAAATCGCTATCAGAGGACAGGACAGAGAGCTTAATCTTCTGGATCAGTCATTGCTAAAGTATCATGTAGTTTCCACAAGATCATTCAAGATCAAGAGATCATATTTCTGAAGAAATTTTTGATTGTATTCAATCGTATTTCATTTATTTGCAAATTCTTCCTTTAATGCTCCAAATGAATAATCCTTAAATTATATTTTACATTTCAAACAAAACCAAACGTATCGAAAGCTGAAAGCAGAAATGAAGGGAAAAGTATTTTAAGGAGGCATGAAAAGAGGAATAAATGTAAGAAGGATAGGCAGAAATAGAGGAATTCAAATCGAAGGAAGCATAACATTGATTAAACCACCTTGGACAGGAAAGAAGACGGTCATTGTTGCAATATACAGTATGTCGCGTTTCCAAAGCTAGACAGACCAACATACTTAGGAGAGTAAATCTAAAGCATCTGTAGATCGAAGTTGCAAACCATCTATAAAGCAAACTTGAGCCACATGACGTCTTTTACTTTACGAGACAAGACCAAATAGAGTTGTTGTTCAAATTCCAGTTAAGGATCTCATGGACATGGAAAAATTGTTATAATTATTAATGCATACGTTGTTTAATGATTTTGTAAGCGAGATTTTATTGTTTTATCAACTCTTATTTGGTTTATTTTGTGCGACACATTTCTTTTTCGTTGTACAGATTTGTATTAAATCAATATTTGTTATCTTCTGTTTTCTGTCCCCTTTTCCTTGTGTTTCTCCAAACATTAACTCTTCATTCTTTCGTACTCTCACAAACAATTTTGTATATTTTACAAACTATTGGTATTTTCCCCTTGTACAAAATTCGTAACCTTGGTTTTGAGTTTTCCGGTTTTGTATTTACGTTCTCCTTTTTTACCATTCACCATTCACAGCAACTCTTCCACAAACATTATTTTTAATTTATTTTTTATTCTTTCTTTATTTTCCATTTTTTTTCTATATTCTATGTTACTGTTTCCTGCTTGTTTGTTGTGCCTGCTCAATTGCAAACCGTCATGCCATTCAATCAATCAACGCACCATTTCCATGTTACACGCGCTCGTGCATATCTCTTTACACAAACACCTACCGCTCAAAATATCATGACGCCTGTCGCGGCTCACTGTCTGACACCACTGACGTCCGACCTCATAAAAAACACGCTCCATGTTGCTTGTACAAAAAAAAACACCGTTTACTGCACACGTCTACCGCTGCAATCATACATCGGGCTCACCTGCTGACACAAATCCGAATGTGCCACATCCGTCCATCTCACCCGAACGACCGGAAACGCTGGAACGCCGACACGCTTTTCCACTGCCACGTGTATTCGCGTTACAACAACGGAACGTTGGACTTTGGAACACGATGAAAATGATTGTTACAAACTAAAAATCCGTTTCAATGGACATGGCGGATCGGAACGACCGGAAACCATCGCGTGCTCATGTCCTTACCGCGCTCACTCACAATCATCATCATGATCATCATCCTCCATCATTGTGTCATCACATCGCGGACAATGGCGGCAATCATCAATATTCACGGCGGAAATTCACATGACGTTGGTTTTTATTTTCATTACGTTTTTATCACATCCATCGCTGAATTATTACCATAACTATTGGGAAATCGTTGCATTTCGGCTTCCCGTGTTTTTTTTCTTTTCTTTTCTTTTGGCCCTTTTGCATTTTCCCTTTTTTGACACACAACTATTATACTGTTCACTATTCAATTTATTCGTTTTCTATTTTCGTTGCATTTTAATGCTTGCAAATCGCTGCTCGCTGCATAATCGTAATCAATTTTACGAAACGCATTTGTCAATATGAATGAAAAAAAATATTTCACACACACACACATTTTTATGCAACCGGCACTTGCTGGCGTGTGTGTGTGTTCACGTATGGCTTTTTGGTGCATCCGCTAAATCCTGTCTGTCTGTCTCTGCTTCTGTCTGCTTCTGCTGATCTCTCTCTCTCTCTCTTGCTCTTTTGCTGCCATTTTACCTTCTATGCCTGCCTGTGCCTGAACGCGTTCGGTGTATGAAAATCATTTTTTCTCAATAATCCGTGTACGTGTGTGTGAATGTGTTCTTGTTTTACCTTTTTTTGTTTAAACTTTTCATTACTGTTGTTCTATCCGGTTTCGGTTTGATGTTGATTGTTTCCTTATTTTTGCTCCTTCTTGGAATTGTGCTTGGTTTACCGCACTCGCTTGCGTATCCCCCGTTCGGGTTACGTATGTGTGGGTGCGTGGATCAAATGTCAATATCCATTAAATGGTTTTTTGTCACACGATATATGTATTGCCTGTTTTTTTTACCAACACTACACGTGCCTCTCTCTTTGCGGTGACGCCTCTCTCGTACTGTCAAACAACACATCAACACACACAACCACAACCACAAACACATACGACCCACTCAACACGGACCAATTTTCCATCACCAACACCGAAAAGTGCTGATAGCAATGGAGTTAATCATAAATCACTTATTAGGCGGGCGTCATCGAGCTTCAAGCACAACGCATCGTTCGTGGCCCGGCTGCCCACGATCCGGCGACACAAGAGCCAATCGCTGCATTCCCCCGGCAACCCGAAGCCTCCGAGGGGTGGGAGTGCCCGGACCGGCTGATGTCCTCGCGTGACCGACATCAATGCTTCATCGGAAAATCTGGGTAAGTGCAAATCGCCCCAGACTACTTACTGGCCAACTCTGTTCACTCCCGACCTCCGCCATTCTTTCTTGTGCCCATCGTAACTTTTCCCTGGCCCCCTCCTCCCTTCGATTATCATACCCTCCTCCTTCCGTAGCGCGTAAGTCTCTTTCTATGTGTGTGTGTGTGTGTCGATAATCTCAATGTGGCAATGTGTCCTGTATTTTCATTTCATTTGTTATCATCGCTTACAGTTTTTGTTGGTGGGACGGCTTTGTTTTGTTTTTCATTCGCATTCTCATACTCATCCGGTTCATTTTGGGGGGAATTTCCGTTTTTCCACCTACAGTGATGGACAAATCAATATGACCACCTAGGTTTTTTAATGAATCAAACTAAGGTTATACAGAAGATGTTCAAGAGATCGACTTTTTCCGTTGTAAAACCTAAAAGAAGACCTTGTAAGAATGGTAATATCAATGAATCCATGAAAACATTGACTCCACCGAATTTCTAAAAATCTAGCAGTCACAGTAGTTGAATCGAAACAGGTCAACTCATCCCGAACCGTTTGATAACTGAT
>KZ061829.1:33447-52036 GCA_002091835.1 Anopheles maculatus
GTTCTCGTTTATCATGTCCTCATTTTCCTCCAGCTCGTCGATGTCATCTTGAATTGACTCAAACTTATCATACGCCTTTTCAAGCAGGTCTAATCTGTTTGTCGCTTCATTATTATTGGCTTTGGTTGCCGAAACGATGAATCCTTTTTGTCGATGGAGCGCCTCTACCGCGTTGCGACGCTTTGTATACGCCTTTTTTAGCGCCTTTTCGTAAAGTTCTCGTTTATCATGTCCTCATTTTCCTCCAGCTCGTCGATGTCATCTTGAATTGACTCAAACTTATCATACGCCTTTTCAAGCAGGTCTAATCTGTTTGTCGCTTCATTATTATTGGCTTTGGTTGCCGAAACGATGAATCCTTTTTGTCGATGGAGCGCCTCTACCGCGTTGCGACGCTTTGTATACGCCTTTTTTAGCGCCTTTTCGTCAGCCATTTTGTAACACAATATAGCTTGTACACACACTAATTGTCTTCGTACACCGTTTACACTTTGCCACACGTATTTCGCGCGATTGTATGGGTACACACAAGAGTTTTTGGGCAATATGGATTTTAGGTTTGCGCCGCTTAAACACACATACACTATCAATACCACACAAAAGAGACGCGCGATGATAGTTTGTGGCAGCAAATAACACCAAACCAATCCTGGTCACTACGCACCAATGGTTTGTGTCGTCTAGGTTTAATATATACTTTTATTTGTCCAATTCTGTTAACAAATATGCCCTACGTTGTGTTTTTCTTGAAATTATAAATCTTGCCCTCGAGACCGAACTTGCTTGCTCTAGCGGTGAATGGCGACTCTCTCTTCTTCTTCCTTTTCCTTCCTTACGTCAAAATGACGCATCTACCTCGCCAGGTTGGTTCACTTCACCATTTGACATAACGGTGTCAAACAGTATGAATTTAGCATATTGCCTTTGAAGACATTTTTAAAAATTTGAAGCCCAACAACATGATATTAGCCAACTGTGTGATTTAAAGCATGGCCATCTTCTTAGGAAAATCGTCAAAAATTCCTTGGTGCAATGAAGTGTCCACAGCGCTATAGGATACAGTATTAATACAGAATAAATATTTGTTAGAGAACAAGTTTATCTTTTTTTTTTACTACAGCAACAACAAAAGTTTCAAGCAATTGGCCTTAAGTTAATAGAGCTTTTGAATTGTAGTTCTTCAAGATGTCTGTAAGTCTTATTTGATGGTGCTCTGGATATTTTTTTGAGAGATGTTGGCTTCCTTAGTATATTTCCTGATGGAACGTGCCGACTAACGATAAATTATCAGCTTTCTTTATTTACTACCATCCAGCAGAGAAATTCCGATCCGTTAAATTGGAGCCGAGTGACATCCTTAAACTCGGCATTCTCATTGGGTGTGTTCTAGACGATCAGTATACACATAACCATTTCAATAGCATACTTTTTCAGAAATTTGCAATCAAACCACTCGAATACTCTATTTAAGAACATCTAATTAAGGTTGTTAACATAAATTAGCTTAAACTTTGTATAAATATTAAATGCGGATTGGTTTCAGAAACAAAAATTGGGTTGGTCTTATTGTTTTGTCTGTCACTGTTCATGAATGTCGCCTCATTATCATTGTGTGTTATGCTTTTCTTCCCAGTTTTTGTTTGAAATAAACGATAAGGCTATCTCACTAACGTTAGTATTGGGTTAGCTTAAATAAACTACGTATAAAACACATGCAAAAAACAGCCTCCTTCGAGAGATATCCTGTCCTGAATGCTTCAAACATGAGAGTCAGATTTTTAATGGTTCGGATTTTGGTTTACATTCTTCATGTCACACATAATACATCTACTTCATTTATACATTTAAGAGTTAAAAAAACTACTTCTCAAATACATCATACTGCACCAGTGTAAGTTGGTTTCTCTAGTGCACCGGTTTAGTTTCAAGCGCTCTCTTTCACACTCTCTCATTGTCTCTATTACAATCGGCCCAGATACTTCAGTGGTAAAAAGATTTTTGGCTTTACTTCTTTCTAAGCTTTACAAGCTTTACAGTCTGCGTGTGTATTACAAATTCCGTTTTTTGCTGAAACTGCTGCTACTGCTACTGATTAAGGGTTTTTATCTGAAGATGCATTACATCACGCAAGCAGCAGACATGTATTCTTTCCACATGACGCTAAGTTTAATTTTTATATTTCTTCAGCTGTGATTTTGCATAAACATAAGCCCAAAACATCGCCTTGCTAATATATTGTTGTTTCCAATTTCGTACAGAAGTTTTGTTCAGAATCCTTCCACAAACATGCTACATCACACACCCATTTCACGCGCAAACTCATTTCAAATGCATTTTTCTTTGTCGCATTGTACTGTTTTTTATTTTATATTTTGTCTTCATTTTTGTATATTTATGATTTTCCAATTCGTGCAATTTGCATGTCCAAACAGCGTGTACGAAAGGGCACACGATTTCGATTGCACATTTATCGTTACCTACCGATCACTCTCTGTACCGTGCGTGCTATGGCCATCATCCGTTTTGTACCGCACCCGAACAGTTTGCAGTTTCGTAGCTGTGCCATGTTTTTACTTGAAGCATAATAAACCTCCAACATTTATTTTTCGTACCGTAGTAGCGCAACGCACCCCACTGGTACCCAACACCACCGCCACCAACTACTTTACCTTTCCGCTAAATTGAAAACATTCGTTCAGAACGGAACACGGCCCCATACAACAAGGCAAGGGAATTTTGTACCTTCATTTTCATCTTTCTCTCCTTCTCTTTCTCTCTCTCTCTCTTTCTTTCTTTCTCTCTCTTTATCTCTTTTACTTATCACTACTATGCTGTGCGTCGGGGCTGGTCTTACTTGTTTTACGTTTTTCGTTTGTGTTATAATTTTGTTTTCCGATTTCTTATTACGCTCTGCGACACCCGCACGGAACAAACGAAAACTACAACAAACAAAAAAACCATCTTCGTGCTACACCGGTTTAATAAACAATATCTCGCGCACACACTATGGCTTTGGACTTCAAAAATGGACGTTTTTGATGGTGCTGAACCTAAAACAAAACACAAAATCGAATCGTTCCCTGTAAAACTCTTATCCATCGCTGCAAACGCTACCACAAACGTTTCTTTTTTTCATCTTTTTCTTGTCCGCGTATTATTCCTTACCTTTGAACGGTGGCTTGTGTTTTGCTCCTGACTGACACGACTGCTGCTGTAACAAATGGCCACGCAACGCCATACTGCTGCCGGGGGAAAACTCACAACGGGGAAAAACTGTTAAAAAAAAACTTTCAAATCCGAAATCTCCTGCAACAAATGCTCTCTTCTTTGCCAACATCAACATCGCACACAAACATACACTCGCGTTTATATTTATATATATATATTTCAACACCAACAAAACCACCCACAAACGGAATCCGCTTCGCAACCCGCTATTCACGCGCAGAAGTGACCAACAATGGTAGACCCATGAACCCAAGTCTCAGCGAAGACTCGGTGGCGGAAACGGCACTGTCCAAGAAAAATTCCGACGGTGAGTTTACGTGCTTTAATGTCCAGTACAGCCTAGCGAATCAAACCAATGTTTACTACTGCATCTCACTACCCCGTAAAACCCTGCCTTCCATCCTCCGATTTTTCCCAACCCTCTTTAGTCGACATATCAACATCTCATTAGCTGTCCCAATAATGGCCACGCGCTGTGTTGCGTGGTACAAGATGCTTACACACTCACTCATACCCAGTACAAAATACTCACACAGCTTACACACACATACACACTCGTGTTTGTTCCTACACGATCCCATCACAAGTGTCCTTTTCTGTCCCGTTCTGTTCCCTGAGATGGATAGTTTGAAATGTGTTCCGTTTTGTTTTTTCATCGTTTTTTAATCAGTTTACTTTTTTCCTGTACTTGTTTTCGTACCGTTCCATCGTTACTCGCCGTTAAAGCTAGTTGTTTTTCGGAGCTTAATGGAATCTTTTTAAAACTAAAGCTTTTACATTCGTGCTTTCGTGTTATTGGTTCAAGTGTTACTATTTTCCTTTTTGTTTTTTTGTTTTGTTTTTTGGTTTGTTTCTATTCGGAATCGTATTTGCTTCGTTTGCGTGTTGTGTTTTCATGTCCTTTTTTTTTTACTATTTGTTCCTTTTATTAAATCAATTTTTCAATCCCATGTTGTTGTTTCATTCTTCGATGGTTCGAAATTTCTTTCTTATTGTTGTACCGTCTTTTTAATTCTTGTTTTTTTTTTGTTTCGTTTTTCTTATCTCGAATATTAATTGTTACCCTATTTATTTGTTTGATGTTTTTTATTCAGCTCTATGTCGCACGTTTATTGTGATTGTTAAATCGTTTTTTTTGTTGTTTCCTTGTCACTTCGAAACGTTGAAGCTTGCTGTCAGCATTCGTATCCGTTTCAAGTGAAGCAGCTAGCCCAGTGTCTTGTTTTTGTCTATTGTAAATGTTGTTGCTAAAATTGTTTTCAAACCCAATAAATCATACCGTACATCGTGTAATGTGTTAGATGGAGCGTAAAATATGTTGTACTTAAATGCAACAATAGATTAAAAAAAACAGATAAATGAAGTGTTATGTTTGATTCGTTTATAAATCATCTTAAAACAGAATTTCTCTAAATATGAAAGTAAGCTTAAAACTGTTTCAATTACCGCTAGTGAAAGCATATTTTTTTCGCTTTAAAAAGGTTTTACTTACTTCCTCTTAGCTTGACACCATCCATAGTCCTCAGATACAAGCGATATTATTAAAAGAGGACGAAAAAACAGGCCATGTTTCGCGTACTCTACTCAGACGAATGAGAAGCTTTCCGAACAAGTAATTCTCCTCCTTGGAGACAGTCACTTTCGACTTTTTCCTCCCCAGACTGTCCATGTCTGGCAGCACGCTTTGTTAGAAAAACTTGGGAAGTTATTATTTTCGCTTCCAGTCGGTTTTGCGTTATACGTTGCCCATATTTGTTTTTCATACTTTTCCATTTTGTCTTTCGCATCTTAACGAAGATAATGCTCTTAAACGTGAGCCTCACGCGCCCGGTGCGCAAGATATTACCCGTTTTTTCGCGTACCGTTGAACGCTTGAACATCCAACAGCATGTCTATGAATGAGCCCCTAATTATCTTTGCCCTTTTGTTCTGGAGCAGTACGCGTTCCATTGTGTCGGACCGTGGCTATTCCACTGCTATTCTCCGAAAAAAAGCCCAACGGCTACTAGCGAGAGGTCAAGCCAAGACAATGTTGTTTTTCTACTCCCTCGTACCAGGACAAAAAAAAGGAGAGTACCTGGCTAAGCTTTGCACTTTTCCCACAACCTTCGTTTGGAGTGGTTTGTGTGCTTCTTGCTACAAAAATTCCCTCAAGCTCAATTTTTCCCATTCCAATGCGCTGGCCACAACAAACCTCAAGTCTTGGTGGCTCGGTTTCGGTCTGATGGCTAGTAGGGACTCAGCACCCGACCCATTCCGAGACTCCTTTCTGCCACTCCACCAGCTCTCCCCCTCCACCCACTGCTCCAAAGGTTTGCACACAGCACCATTTCCTTCTCGTAAATCAACCCTGCGCACAAGATGAAAATTACAGACGCAAACGAAACGAACCTTCCCTACTTCATCATCCACCCTGACCATCACCACTACTACCACCACTACCTTTACCCCCGTACTAGTGAGCCCAAGTGCCTACCCCCCCACCCGGAAGGAGAAAAACAAAACAATTGCATCCATTCTGATTTATTCCGTTTGTTTCTTTTATTTTTCTTCTTCGCCCTGTCGCCACCTGTGTGCTGTACGATGGTAAATTGAAAATTAAACAATCTGTTACTTTAAACCACCAAATCAACAACAACAAAAAAAACACACCAAAAACCCTCGATGCTCGAACCCACCAACAACAACAATATCTCTCTCTCTCTCTCGCTCTCTCTGTGTATGTCCTATAAAACGCTTCTTCAAACAAAAAACTGTAATGCACACTCACACCTGTTTTACTCGCCCGGCTTATCCTTCTGCCGCTTTCGATGTGCACTCGCGTTGACCTATGACTCGCACCGACGCCCGTAGCCGGACTTGAGCTGGCCTCGGTGTCGTCGATTCCGGCCGGCGCAGGTCCACTGGTGGCCACCGGTAACGATCTGGCGATCGGTGGCCGCAGCTTCCTTTCCACCGGCGGCGGCGGTGGCGGCATTGGTGGCCATTTTGGTGGTGGCGGTGGACCATCGTCGTCGCGGCGCAGCAGCTTCGTCAGTGGCATTTTCTCGTCGGCGGTACAGCGGCGCGGCAGCGGAAACGAGAGCGCACCCCACACCAACGCTAGCGTCGCCCTTAACAGTAATATGTTGCTCAATGACAATACTAGTATTAATCATAAACATGCTACCAAAAGTATTACTGCTACTACTACTACTACTAATGCTGCTGCTGCTGCCGCTGCTGTTGCCGATGCTACAACTAGACCCACTGCTACCACTACTACTACTACTACTACTACTTCCTCTGCTGCTGTTGACGCTAGCGAGGCCGCTGCGCACGTGCCCACTATGCTCAGGTTCGGCGGTGCGTCCGCCCTGCCGATCCTACTCTGCGGGCAGCTGCAGAAAGAACTGCTCGTCCAGCAGCATACTAACAGACAATTATCATTTTTCACACAACCAACCATTGACTCGATGAGTTACCATCTGATTAGCACAAACAGTGCGTACATTATCGGTCAAAGCCGTACTACTTTTCGTTTTGCCTTACTAAACAAAAAAAATACAATTTGTTACACTCTCTACTAAATATTACTTACGCTCTACTTACCTTCTCTCACTATCACTGACCTTTGAAAACTCCACCCCACTTGTCATTTGTTGTTCGCGCCTAGAATTATCTTACTCACTCACAGTCTCACTCGCTCTCTCTCACTCGAAACGCTTTGTAAAACCGTTCCATAAACTCCAACTATACAAAAACAAAAACCACATTAACCTGTACTTACATGCTATCGAATAATGCTTTTTGTACAATATCTTCAATTTATTTGCTCTAACCACCTATTCTTGATAATCTTACTGTAAGATTTTACTTTTGAAAATGTCAACTTGTATAATCAAAAGCGCTCTTCAATCTCTCTCGCTCTCTTACTCTCTCTAACAACTAACTACTCCGGCGCCATTTTATGAAAACCCAGCTCACAAACACTCTGCACACTAGCAACAATTTTAGCGCGCAACTTGATGAGATGCAACACAAGAAAAAAACTCGTTTACTGCACAGTAGTCAGCTTTTAGTGTGACGAATTCACGCGCTACTAAGCCCCTTTACTAAGCTACATGCAAGCATGCACCTGTTAGCCGGTTTTTGATTAACAGCTTTAAGAACCGGCGTGCAAATGACACCTCTTTTTTCTAATTAATCCGCTTTACCCTCCCCGGTGTTCGACAATTATCCTGCCGGCTCATGCACTCACGTTCCGTAATAGTCCTCTAATGTCTTAGGCACTTTAGTCACCTGAAGCTGATGCTTTTCGAGTATACTGTATACGCGAGCACACACACACACCTTCTAGCCATTTCACCATTGCCGTACAGTGCTAAACTACACAAAACCGTTCAACCGTTCGTGTCATTAATTGGAAAAGTTCACAGTTATCTTCGTGCGTGTTTGTTTTCGGAAGGTTTTTCGCAGAGGAAAGTCCTTTCAAATTTGGTGTCACTTGAGCTTCGTGTGTTCACTTCTTAATGAGAGATAGTTTACACCATCCAGCACACCCTTTACCGGTCGCATCTTCGTCGCACAAGGAACATCCTTAGATTTTGGAAATTTAGTAAGCTCGGAACCCTTTCTCGTTTTTCGGAATCTGTCCCAAAAACCACAGCACTTGGTTGTCTCTTGCTGTCAAAATCCCCATTTTCATCCGGTCTGGTATGTTGGGGCGTTCGACAGCGAGTGAGCGCGGTCACCAATTAACGTGGAGCGGTAGCTGGAAGCTTAGCCGGTGTCTAGCCACAAGTGCCATAATGTTGTCGCCGTAAAGGTCAAGCTAACGTGAAGGGTTCGGATTATGGCGGGTTAGGAGCGATACGTTAGCGATGGAACTTTGCGAATGCTTACTCTCTATGGAAGCGCATCGTCAACAGCTAATGAAAGGGTAGAGCACATTAACGGGAGGATGATTTACGTCCAGAAATCAGTAAACCATAAAAGTCAGCAGTAAAATAAATGGGAAAGAATTATTGAGCATCCTCTCGACGGCTCCATCCACATTGCACAAGGAAAGTACTTAGCATAAATCAACTCTTGGCGTTTCAAACACTGCAATGTGTCTGTAAGTTGCTGATGTACCGAAAAACTCTAACCATCTTCCAGTGTCTTATGTGCCCGTATCCTAAATCAATAGCTTCCCAATCTGAAACACCCGAAAACCTTAAAAGACGAACAACCATTCCGATGCAAATAGGAACACTTCATGAAGTCACTAAACCTTTTCCGAATACGATGGCATGCCTTCAACTATGCGATTCTATTCCGGGGGAAAACAAAGTTAAAGCACCAACACCAGAAATACTTCCAACGTTTGGGGCCGTTGACTACGCGCAATCCAAACGTGTCTAAGGTCAGTGAGATGCGAAAAAGCTGCCGAGGTAAGGGCTTTCCGTAGGGTAGCAAAGTTTCTAGCAGCAGTCGGAAAGAGAGCGCTCCGAAGCGTTAGCTCAGCATGACGCGCAAAAACGTGAAGCCGAACCGCTATCGGCTAGAACAGATCTTAATAGATTATTGGAATTCGGCGAAAGGCCACAACGCCGACGGGTAGTGCTGCTCCCGTGAAATGAACCAAATCACTCCATTGTTTACCTTGTTTCCGATGAAACAATGGCACGTCTTTTAAGGCTTCCCATCCCGAGCAACGTTGTCGGCCATGCTTTTGTTAGTGCCTTCCTCGAGACGCACTGCTCTGCCCGGCAATATCTTCATCCGTGGGTGTTCTGAACATTGTTAACCAGGCAACCGTTTCTCCGCTAGACCCGAAAAAGGGTTGCTGAATAAGCAATTCGGCCTTCCTTCCAACAAAAAAAACCGAACCATCACCAAGAAGCCACCATCATGTTCGGTCGTTGCGAGTTTCGGGTTTTCGGCGAAGGCTCGTCACGGTTCATCTGAAACGCCGATCCCACGACTATTTCCCAAGCATGGCACGTCGTTCTAGGCGGTCATATTTTACAGACGATTTTGCTGGGCCAGCCGAAAACGTGATTTACAAAACGAAATCCGATAGATGGATTGGAACCCACAAACGCCCTTTACGGTAGCTACTACTGGTAGCCTATCTTCTACATGATACTTTTGCACCCAAGAATTCCTCAAATCTAGACATCAAAAATCGATACTATCCTGGATTGTTATGTAAAAAAAAAGAAACGCAGCCAGCGAAAACCTGTGCATAAACAAAAGCCTTCCGATGTTTTTTATCGTAAGACTATTGGGAGTCCATCAACGTTGGAATGTTTGAGACCTAACGTAAACACTCGACACACCGTCCGCAACGCTCATGTACTTCGTACTTCATATCATCCACGTCAATCACAATCACACGTACACAGCTCGCCACGGGTTGCTAGTAAGCGAAAGGAGCAGTATCATATCATCCCGTTGACGTTGAGTAGAGTAGAAAAGCTTCCGGCTAGAGTTAAGCATTAGATCCTGCGGGAATTGGTTTGGGTTAGTAAAAATAAACTTCATCCACCCAAGTCACGGCGCCACGGAATTCTCGGTCGGATCGTCTCACCAAAATAAAAAACCACCTCCACACAAACACACTCACAGACACAGGATGTGGTGGCTGACATATCACTTGCACGTTCGAACCGGTCGGTTTTGTGAACCAGCTATCTCGTTCTCTCTCGCATCCACACACACGCACACAAACCCAATCACTCAACCAAAACCTGTGACTAAATCGAGACCGTTTGCAGCCACCAACACCAACATCACCGCACCACCGGTAAACCGACCGTACCGGCACCCGATACCGATAATTGATCGAATTTCCTCTTCGTTCCCGGTAGCCGCTGGTGACGAGATTGTGTCACAGACGCTCGATGCAGCCGATCGACAGCAGCCCCAACAATATCGGATCGTTCGTTTCAGGACGCCGTTCGTGTCGCTGTTCCGCAGCCGGTCGTCGGCATCGACGGCGATTGCTGCGGCAGCGGCGGCCACCGTTGCTGCATCCGGTAATCATCTCGCAGGTAGGGAACGTCCGCTCGAGAGTTGCATCCAAAACGAAAACAAACGAATACAAACAAACCCTCCACCCCAAAAAAAAACCAACTGTGCGTAATTAACGGCACGGAAGTGTTGGGACCACCACCGTATGCATCCTCTGAACGAAACGTTTTCCTCTGTTTCCCGATCGTTTCCGGTAATTCACCTTGTGTGCTAACCCTGTTCGAGAAATTGGTCTATCTACTGGTGCAGCAACACTCTTCACTCAAAAATCGCATCCTCGCTGTAACGTCAGGTTTCGCTCTTCGTAGAATCTCTCCGTAGAGCCATTTTGCTTCAATTCGGTAGTGTCAATATTTTATGATTCTGAATTTAATTACGCAGTGCTATTGGCTCTTGGTTTCTTTTCCGTTCGTGGTTTTAGTAATTGCTTTGAGAAACGAAAATTATACTTCAAGAAAGCAAATAAGATTAGATGGCAGCCTCTCAAATGTCAAGCCTCTGTAGGTGGACCAAATGAGTTCTGTTACACCTACCTATTATCTGCCACCTTTAGCTTTTATATGTTTGCTAAAGAAGTCGTAATGTATGAAAACTTTGTGAGAATATAGACAGTATCTGTGATATTTTCTCAGTTTATGTATATTTATAAAAAGGATGTTTTTGTTCTCGATTTGAAATCGGATGAGGGATAAATATGATTTTTTAGTTGAATGATGCATCGTGCAATCAAATGTGCTACTTGAAACTTTTTGTTTATTGTAGAACCTAAATTTTTATTTATATTTCAATCATTACGGCAGATGCCGTATTGTCAGCGCTCCTTGCGTTGACAGTGTAGAACCTAAATGTCACAAAACAAATAAAGCGTTTGCATACTTTCAGGCGTTGTTCCAGTGTTGATAGTCATCAGCAAGCCATGTTTGAAGTTGTAGAACGTTTATTCTACATGAGAGAGAAAGCTTAAAGGCAGGGACTTAAAGCAACGTTTTGATATATTTCAACAATACTTCAATATTTTACCGAAGTAATTTCTTAATATAGACAAATATAATTTTTATAATTTAATATATTTTTTATATAATAGTATTAATTTAATATTATTTTCACTTACATTCTACATGTAATTCTATCTTTGTTTTCTTTTACAAAACATTACAACTCAAGGAGGATGGACTATGGATTAAAATTGATTGATATTGATCTTCTCTTTTACTCGTGATCGCTTAGTCGATATTAACGCTCTCTGTGGTGACTATGCTCCGGCATAAGCGTAACTAATGTTATGTGAAATGCCTCTTATTAAAATAAAGAGGACAACTGTTAACTTACTTTAGAGATTTGAGAGCTTCACTGAAAAGGAAGAAATCCTACAGAAACTCCTAGTCCTCCTAGTCCAAGTTTTAAAGTAAGCTCGGAGCTACCTTTAATAGCAATAGAGCGCACTCCGAGCTTACAGTTGTAATACAAATGAGGCATTCAAGAAATTTACCAATAGAATGTTCTAACTAGTAAATAAAACAGGTAGTAAAATGTTCGAGTCTCAGAAGAAAATATTTTCCGGAATGAGATAGCATATATCATTCGGAAAACATGTGATCTCAAAATACAACTTAATATTCTTCTTATATAATATTTTAATATCTAGAAAGTAGTAGCAGATTTTTCTTCGCTACCACGGTTTACTACGTTGTGTGTTGCTTGTGATTAAAAGTATAAAACATCCTCCGAAACATGTTTATCTAGTCAATCACCCTCATTCCAGTCCACATTCGGTGCGATCCTTACATCGCAAATAAAATCCAAGACGTGCTCGGAAGTCAGATTTAGAGCAACATCTCTTACATTTATTTCTTTCTACACAAGCAACGCAAGAATCGCCATAACCACAGCTAATATTCGCTTTATTGCCCACGGTCAACATTCAACCAGGCCCGAGCCCGACCATCTACGGCACGCACTAGTCGGCGAAAATAAAGCACACACACAAAATCATTTCATCACACTGCGAAACCGGTCTTCACTGTCTTGATGTCGTTCATCTGCAGCGTCCCTGCTTCAAACCGGGTAGAAGTAGTACAGTGGTTGTTAAAAATGGTGGCAGGCGAAGGTGTGCAACCCCGGCTGGCGTAATCAAAAACCGCCCAGCTCACGTGGCTAACCGCTAACCGGCTGGACGTTTTCTTCTACGCCGGACGAACTCACCGTACCTCGTACCTGCCCGGGGTATCGTGTCGCTTTTAATTCAATTTACTCAGTATCCTTTACCGGAATCGGCAAAAAAGCAACCGAAGGTAAACAATCCGGCCGGTGGGATGTGCAGGGCTGCAAAGGGCAACAACTAAGTGCCGGCGGAATTGACTGGACGTGCTTGGCAGTTATTTTTATTCGTCCGTTTCGCTCTCGTCCGGAAGCGTTCGTCGTCTTCTTTCGGATTTTGTTTTCTCATCTGGATGGATTGGAATCTTCCGTGGGCTTGAGCTTTCCACTATCCGCGTTGTGGTTTCTGCTCGCTTTCGTGGTTGGAAAAGATCTAAAGTAAAAAGAACAGAAATTTAAACATAAATCCTTCAACTTGGGTTAGAGGAGCGACTGTGAAGTCTTCGCTTTCTTCCATTTCATTACACAAGCGACTTTGCGCTGGGTGTTTACACCAAGTTTAATGTCGATATCCTCCCTTGCTTGTTATTCGTCTTAAGCGTTTGTTTGCTAAAACTAGAATCGTTCGTACGCGTGTTTATGTGCGTGATAATGTGCAATTCTGTGAACTTTTCTAATTTTTATTATAACACCACTACACTTCCGCTCGTTGTCACACGTCTACCATTCCCTTTCTGAACCGTTGCATGCTAAGTGTGTAAGGCAATGTGACTGCGAAAAACAACAAACAAACAATCAAGATTTCGCTTGTACATACTGCGCCAAACTACCCATACACCCACCATAGCCAACCTTCCAAACCTTTCTTTCTCCACACTCAATTATGCTGTGGCGCTTGAACTTCCCAACCTGATTACGCGCGGATGCGCAAACAAATCGTGCCCAGTAGGGTGCCTAGTTTTGTGTGGTGTCCCTGGGGAAACCATCCTAAAAAGGGCCGCCCTTTGTTTGTTTACCCTCGTGTTTGTTGCATGTAGTAAAAGTATAGAAAAAAATGTACATAAAGATAAAATCGTTGCTAAAACTATTAAAGAAAGTGTGTGTGTGTGTGCGTTCGTCTCGAGAGTGTGCTGTACCGGCGCTTATGCCACTATCTCTATCTTTCGTATGTTGTGTCTGTGGCGCTATTTCTCTGCTCTTGTGCTTTTTGTTTTTTTTTATTACCAACACTATTTTTGCAACTATATGTGTGCGTGTGCGTGTTTTCGCTTTAATTGTCTTACCTGTATACTGTACCTGTACACTTCAGCGCTGTCTGCTACTGCTACTGTTGCTGTTCACTACTGCAGATAATGTGTCATGTTTGTATTTGGTAGCTGTGTAGTCAAACTTTCACATCAAAACAATACCAATGCCTCACACAAAGTGGAAACAAAAAAAACTGCCACACGTCCTTCAACCACACGCGCATACACTTACACTCACCCCACAACTCACACTCGATAGAGCTACTGCTGATCTGCTGATGTGTTCATAGTTTACTCTCACCATACAATCAGCTCCATTCGATTACCTGTACATTGATGCAAATGTTTGTACAAACAACCACACAACTAAACTAGTGATAGTGTAAGATAACGAAAAGAGCCTTCAATTTGAGCAACCGATAGTGTGATATAAAAAGACACTCACTAAATTCGCCTCTTTTTAGTATTCAATATATTAGAACTCAAAATAAAAGTAAAAACCTTCAAAACAACACATAAACACATCTTACTTAAAAAAGGGCCGCCCTTTGTTTGTTCACCCTCGTGTTTGTTGCATGTAGTAAAAGAATGAGAAAAATGTACATAAGATGAAAATCGTTGCTAAACTATTAAAGAAAGTGTGTGTGTGTGTGTGCGTTCGTCGAGAGTGTGCTGTACCGGCGCTCTTGCCACTATCTCTATCTTTCGTGTGTTGTGTCTGTGGCGCTATTTCTCTGCTCTTGTGCTTTTTGTTTTTGTTTTTTTATTACCAACACTATTTTTGCAACTATATGTGTGCGTGTGCGTGTTTTCGCTTTAATTGTCTTACCTGTATACTGTACCTGTACACTTCAGCGCTGTCTGCTACTGCTACTGTTGCTGTTCACTACTGCAGATAATGTGTCATGTTTGTATTTGGTAGCTGTGTAGTCAAACTTTCACATCAAAACAATACCAATGCCTCACACAAAGTGGAAACAAAAAAAACTGCCACACGTCCTTCAACCACACGCGCATACACTTACACTCACCCCACAACTCACACTCGATAGAGCTACTGCTGATCTGCTGATGTGTTCATAGTTTACTCTCACCATACAATCAGCTCCATTCGATTACCTGTACATTGATGCAAATGTTTGTACAAACAACCACACAACTAAACTAGTGATAGTGTAAGATAACGAAAAGAGCCTTCAATTTGAGCAACCGATAGTGTGATATAAAAAGACACTCACTAAATTCGCCTCTTTTTAGTATTCAATATATTAGAACTCAAAATAAAAGTAAAAACCTTCAAAACAACACATAAACACATCTTACTTAATCTTCAAACTAGCGGCTTCATAAAGCAAAAATGTAACTTTATTACGGCAGTGACATTTTACCTGTTCAAAACATTCCCAAAACCACCGTTAGCATCAACTCACCGTGTGAATATTGTATACCCGCTACGATAGCCGATATCACCTTTTGTACTCACTACTATTCAACACTATACTAAGCTGAACTTTCCCCCCAAAAAAAAACAAAAACCGGTGTTGCCACCGGTATGGTGGCCAAAAATCAAACAAACAACCGAACCTTTTAGCAGTACAGAATATTAAAAGCAGTGCAAAACGTAATAGCGCGGAGGGTGAGAACATTTTCGCAAAAAAAAATTTTAAACCACGAAAAGGATGACGAAGGCGAAGAAACTTGCGTGTTTTTTTGTAGTTAAATGAATGTTTTAGCTAACAGGCAAAGTTTGTGCTATAGTTTTCGCCATTGCCAGGATGTTTCTTACTTGCTTGCAGCAAAAATTTGTACAGTTGACAGTCTACATGCCACCAGAGACACAAATTAGATGCCGGATAGAGTTGGTTGTGCGGCAAGATCTCTACCAACACAAAGCACAGTTTGTGTGTCCCCGTAAAACGAGCAGCTCGCAGCTTCGTATGCGATCAAGAATTCAATTAAAAGACACATTCACATTGATTTTATTGCAAACCGTGCAACGGCACGACGGCACCGTTGGGATCTATCGCCAGGTAGCTCGTATTCGGTGCTGCCGTTATGTGTTTCGATTCCGTTTGCCAGAGAACCCGCGGAGAGCGCATTCGGTTTTGCTATAATCTTTGCTACTACGCCCGGGTTTCTTATATGTAGTCGTTTAATGTCGGATAA
The DNA here is from genome assembly GCA_002091835.1 of Anopheles maculatus. Lineage (NCBI taxonomy): Eukaryota > Metazoa > Arthropoda > Insecta > Diptera > Culicidae > Anopheles > Anopheles maculatus. The sequence goes on from KZ061829.1 coordinate 49,185, forward strand.
CAAAGGCAATCCAATCGTGCTTTCATAACCTTAGGGCTTCGGTGATTTTCGTGTTCATTTCGAGGAATGGGACATTAACGGTAGCTGGCACGTATACGGGAGACCTTGCTTAACGAGCTCAGGAATGCTGCAAAGCTAGTCGCGAACGTTGCAGAATGAACAAAGAAATTGGCTATCAAATGGTAGACGTCTTTATGGATTTCTTTTTGCCGAAAGAGGGCGTTACTATGGCAGTGAAATATTAAGTGACAGCTGTCATCGTTGACAGCTGTCATGTGCCTAGGTGACTCAATTTTATTCCAATTTTTCACTCCCATTGTGCCGATTAATTGCTAAATGATAAAGGAAGATAATCTTCCTGCTCTCCCGTGTAAAGCAGATAATAAAGAAGCTCCCAACATAATTATTCAGCTCCTTAGCTGTTCGCTACTTAGCGAAAATGATAAAACCCTTCGGATATTAAAACAAGCAAAAAAAGGCAGAAAAACGAATTTGGTTTACGGTTGTTGAGCAGTGCTAAAAATTCGTCCGCTTACCGTCTCGTTTGGCTTTCTACTGCCGAGCGCGGAAGCTGTACGCTTTATTCTCTCTTATCTTGCTCTCTCTTATCTCGTGCGTCCTACGTCGGGCGCGTCCACACTAACACGGCTATTATTGCAGTTCCCGCCGCATCTGCTGTAACGCTTGTTATTGTGAACATTAGCACTGCATAAACATTCACGAGAATTCTGTAAATTACCGTACTTCGATTGTCATTATGCTCGTTTCCCTCATACCGCCGTCTGTAAATATGCGAACAGCGCAACCAGGCAATAGGCAATTAAGTTTTCATGCGGAAAAGCTAAAACAACAACCAAAACAAAAACACGTTTTTCTTCCAAGAATCGCCGAAAAGAAAATGAGGCGAAAAATGTTCTCGCCCGCCCGCCTCAACAATGTTGTATCCTCCCTATTCTTGTAAAGCAATAAATTAGACACTAGCATTAGACACGTACTTTGTAAGGAACGTTTTTTTTTTTACCGTACCTTCAACTTTCCATAACTCAATTTCTAATTACGATTTTTCTTTCTTCTTCTTCTTCCCCACTTTCATCTCGAACGCAAACGCTGTTCGCAAAACAAAACATGCTCGCAAATGAAAACAAAAAAAACTCCTCTCCCCTACTTACCAACCTTCTTGCACCGTCGTCGTAATCTCCGTCGTAATGCGCGCTGGTTTTTTGGCAACGTGGGTGAAATTTTGGGGAAACGGCTCTGTTTGTTCAAAATTAATTTTAATCTGCTTGCCAAATCCGAAACGAAACAACACCACGATGGACGGACACCTGATAACACCACCAACAACAAAATCCCGTATCTTCCCCAAAAATAAAAATGTTCCTCGGAACGGTTGGTCCGTGGAAAAAACTTGCTGACACCCGGTTACTGCTGACGATCCGGACGGCGTGATGGTGACCGGCCGGTACTCTGTGCAGACGAAGATGAGGAACCGAGATGTGTACAGCTAACGAATCAACACAAGGGGGCCATCCGTTTCATCCGAAAGGTAAGTTTTCGTAACGCTCTGGCTGTCGGAGCCACCAATTTTTGCACCCAATATACAACATTTGCAGGCCGAAACATTCCAGCAGGGTAAAGCCATGGATCTCCAGTGGGTGAACATTCATATTAATAGAGTTCGTGGGAATTTGGCGTGTGCGATTAATGTATGCACCCGGTACGTTTCATTTACTCTTGCTTGACTCGGGACCTGAGTGCCTGATTGCCTGAGGGATGTAAGGCTACGCTGTGCCTTAATTCTATTGGTTTAATTCAATTTCAATGGCTATCAAAACCAGCCCGAGGGCATATCCGCTCGGAGCACAACTTCCGATTGCATCATAGACTTTTATTGCATTTCGAAATGCTAAAGAGCTGCCCTGGAAAAAAAACCCGTCGAACCAGGTATGCCTCACATGCAGCCAGATCAAAAGCACGTCAAGATAATTCAATTTGTGAATGCAAAGCGAGATCCGTTACAGTGGCGCCACCACACGAGAGGCACAGGACTGCGCGCGTACTACATTGCAAATCGACGATATGATTTTAGCTCACCAATAATCCATACTTACCTTCTGCACTTTGTTTTCTTTTTTGCAAAACGGTCCAAAATTGCAAAAACAAATATCAAACTGTCACCCACAACCCTCCCCGTTCCAGATGAAGTATTTTGTAGCGCGCCGCAAGTTTAAAGAGGCCTTAAAACCGTACGATGTGAAAGTTCCAAACTTTAACCACTCACCACCCGCTCCGTCACCGACCCCATGTTCCTCCACTTTCTCTTTACTTGGTATCGGTAGTAGTTTGTTATGTTTGATTGTGTGTAAGTTAATACTTTTTTCCAAGAACAAAACGTGTGGTTTATTGATTAGAAGTCTCTAAACACATACTAAAACAAATGGGAGGTTACTTACACTTCTAAAACCATCAAATAGTATATAAGTGATTAGCCCTCCTGTACTCCACAACGTTCCAAACTTTAACCACTCACCACCCGCTCCGTCACCGACCCCATGTTCCTCCACTTTCTCTTACTTGGTATCGGTAGTAGTTTGTTATGTTTGATTGTGTGTAAGTTAATACTTTTTGCCAAGAACAAATCGTGTGGTTTTTTGATTAGAAGTCTCTAAACACAAACTAAACCAAATGGGAGGTTACTTACACTTCTAAAACCATCAAATAGTATATAAGTGATTAGCCCTCCTGTACTCCACAACGTGTGTAACCTTAACTAACTTATGAGTTCTGTCACATCAAACTAAACCTTTTTATTATACACACACAAACCCTCTTTCTGCTCGATTACGTGGCCA
>KZ061829.1:52761-94659 GCA_002091835.1 Anopheles maculatus
GCCACGTGTGCTCTACTTTACTTAGTGCTCAATGTACTACCTTCCACTACTATCACGAGCTGTGTTCATAGCAATCTGACATTAATCCCGCTCGCAGTCACTTCTCTTCACACAACTTTTACACATCTTTTTACCTTTTCTTTTCTATCGTACTTTACACTCAGAGACTCTTTCTCTGTTTCTCGCTCTCTCTCTCTCTCTCTAGTCGATCTGTTCTATACACAATGGTTTGGTTTTGTGTTTCGGTCTTGTTTTTCGTTTCCTCCATTATCGATACGAACACTAACACAGCGGAATGATTATGTATCACTTGTATCACGGGTTTTTCTTTAAAGCCACCTCAAATATCATTTAGTACGTGTTTCACGTGTGTCTTATAGTGTGTGTGAGTTGAATGTTCCATCAAATAAAGTTTTTTATTACTTCTTTCTGCTCGATTACGTGGCCACGTGTGCTCTACTTTACTTAGTGCTCAATGTACTACCTTCCACTACTACCACGAGCTGTGTTCATAGCAATCTGACATTAATCCCGCTCGCAGCTACTTCTCTTCACACAACTTTTACACACCTTTTTACCTTTTCTTTTCTATCGTACTTTACACTCAGAGACTCTTTCTCTGTTTCTCGCTCTCTCTCTCTCTAGTTGATCTGTTCTATACACACTGGTTTGGTTTTGTGTTTCGGTCTTGTTTTTTGTTTCCTCCATTATCGATACGAACACTAACACAGCGGAATGATTATGTATCACTTGTATCACGGGTTTTTCTTTAAAGTCACCTCAAATATCATTTAGTACGTGTTTCACAAGTGTCTTATAGTGTGTGTGAGTTAAATGTTCCATCGAATTAAGTTTTTTATTAGTTTATCCATTTCTTTTTATCTGTTATTTATTTAATATGTGGTTTTTGTTTTACTATAAAATACTTCATAACTTTAAATTTTGTTTTTGAAAGCTTTAAATGTTTTCTTTTTTGTATTCTAGTCATTTGTTTCATCATCGAGTTTTATTGATTTTTTCTTTTATTCTGAAATTTTATTTGTTTTTAATATTTGTGTGTATTTTTTATATTTATTCTCTGTGTTTCCTACAATTGTTCCAAACGTTCATGCAATGTACAAGTTCATGTTTACGATTTTTGATCCAAAAGTGTGATAATAACGATGTTTACGTCCAACTTTTACACCACATGTTCTAAACTTAGACAGCCATGTTGACAGCTTACGTTCTCGCTCAACTTTATATGAGTTGAAATCCCTCGCGCACACACACATGCACACGGCGTGCCATTTGCCGTAAAATGAGTTCTTTTACAAATTTTATGATTCTTTTACACACCGTCACCACACGGCCCATAGAACGTCACTGACAGTCTATTAGACCGTCGGCTTTCATGGCGTGTGACGATGGCGGCTCACAAAACACATTTGCGCCTAGCAATACAAAACAATCTACCCCGCCCTCACTGTCCACCGTCCGCTGCTGGCATGACTGGGTGACGGTGGTGAAAGTGAGCCCAGTTGCCACCAAAACCATTTAACGGTCTCTCGCTAAACGTGTCCGCAATTTCGGGTGAAATGGGCGAAAGTTTACGAGCGCAAATTTGCTTCTCGCCTTTTTACGACACCTTGGCCGACCAGGCGACCAAGCGGCCATCTTAGCGACATAGTCCTTTTTTGGTGGACAATTTCAAGTGAAAGCGAATGCCGTTTGACGCTTTAAAAGGCACATAGAGGTTGTTCATCTTTCGGGGCGTTTTCGCTCTCGTCTAGACGGGTCGAAACTAGTTGAGCAATGGCTGGAAGATCGTACGCCAGGAAAGCTTCAACTAACGACTGGAAAATTTTTGCTCTGTGAAAACACCCAACGTCCGATAATGAGGTATCGAATGGACGTTGGGCTGGCTTGGTTTGTGGATGTTTAAGAAAGCACCTTAATGGCTGTTTAGTTCGTACGAACTGGCAAGAATCGCCGGAAGGACATCGTTGCACGGATGATTGGAGAAACATAAAACGAACCGAGACCGGTTATTGGAATGCCATTAGTATTCGTCGGTTCGCGTATGTTTCTTCGTCAATGTAGAGCGATGGCTGACCCGCGTATGAGGCAAACACGTACACATAAAAAAACATCACTGACCTTTCCGACCCTAAGACAAAGTTTACACGACACAAGGGATATACCGCAGGACAAAAGTCTCGACATTCGCAGCGGGTATGGACTCGGTTGTTTGTCGAAACTATTATGCCTGGCCAGCATTACCATTAACACTGTACAAAAGATCTTTTGACGTTGGTTCTCGGGCTGGTGCTAGTGTAAGTCCCCGTCACTAAGGCCTCCAAGGTTCGCCTGCCAATTGGTTCAGGGTTTTGTTATCATCTTATTGCTTGCTCCATTATTCCGCTGCAAGCTTACACCGACGGTCGATGTAACCTATGCAAATTGGACAAACAAATCCAATCAAACGGTCAACCAGATGACAGCCCATCCATGTAACCGACCAACCGAAAGAGAACCGGTCGTAATAGGGCACCAAGGGACTTTACCAGGTTTCGCTGCGCGTGTGTTCATAGCAAGAGAAAAATATAACGAAATAAATTTTGATAACAAAACAAATCCATCAATAAGATAACAACAGCCCAAGGAAGAAACTTTAGATGGCACTTTTAGATGGCAATTTCGACTGCAAAACAAAATGGAAAGTGTTTGTTTCCGTTTTCGTTTTTCACTCTGATTGGGGATGTTTAAAGACAATGGTGAGCTGTGGATGGATGCCGAACGCCCGACGACACCGAGTCGTGTGACAGAGAGGCTAGACAAAGGCAACAGATCTGTCAAATTTATGTCCAAATAATGTCCGACGGGCATGCGATTATCTTCCAGAGTCAGACAGTTTTGGAGAATTCGCCGAGAAGGCGAGGGGAACGATGCGGACGTCTATATCATTTGTTTGATGCTGGGTTGGTTAGTGCCTGAAGCTCGTTTGTAGGTTATCAAAGGTTATCATTAGCAGATAATTCGCTGACAAGCCTAGAAGGTTCATGGCAGTGTATCAAACAAATCTCAAAACCAGCTGATAATAACCACACTCTGAGATGTGACTATACAAATAGGGTTCTCAATAGCGGAAACTTCAAATGATAGATATTTGTGCGTCGGGAATTTCACGAGGAGATAGAAGATATTGTAGGGAAACGCTATCGTTGCCATAGAATCGTTCAAAGCGGTTCAATTGCGGTGTTTTGTTGGAACATTAAAGTGCTCTCCAACGAGCCCAAATAAACAACTCTCGAACATTAAACGATGATTAATTATGTTCATTGTAATTTCTTTGTTTTACCAGGACTCACCAAGCATATGTAATAAATCCACTTGGTATCTCCCCTTAAAAATTTGCCAAAAGCTTCAACATCACTCCAGAAGAATGGATTTACCGTAAAATTAAGAGTGATTAGCAGAATGTTGAATTTATCACCCATTTTAAGGATGCTTTCCGGGTTTTGATTTCCGCGTTTCCCTCATTAAAGGTGCTACACGCTGTGAGTGATATTAATTACCGCTGGCAGTACACAGCACACAACCACTAAAGCCGCTCAAGATGTGATGCTATTAAAATTAGCCTTTAAAGCCCAAAACAAAGGCTTCCAGACGAAGCGTTTTTAACAACAAGACGAACGCTTTAAATGCTGTACGTTGATCCATCCCAGACCCAGGCCCTAGGTTCATCGGGAACGTTGCGCGCTAGGTTGATATTAAATGGATTTGTTATATCTTACCCATTTGATGTGTCTGCCGGCGCCCAAGACGTTGTTACCTTTCTGCTCACGCACACACGCTCGTTTATTCGCATCGGCTAGATCGCACTCCAAGCGTGGTCTTAAAACGCACCAGCGTTAGCTTTTATGTGCCTGCCTTTTTGCTTATTTTTAGTATGCTCCACACGCCACGATAATGAAGTAGCGCCACGGGATGTAAATCTTCAAAGAAACATCATACCAGAGGGCGCGCGTCGTACGTTCGGTCCGGCAAACGGTATAAATCACGTGGAAATTGGGTATCATCCGGAGGGTGGAAAAATTATCCACACACTTTTGAAGTCAACCTAGCCGCGTAGCAAGTCTTTGTCTAGGTTTTGTTTTTTAAGCTCATGGGCCTCCTTTTTTTGTTCTAGGATGAATCGAGAAAGGAGGCTTTGTAGCATCTTGTGGGAAAATAATCTGAATGTCCCTTTGTTTTGTTATTTTTTTTATTGTGGGACGCGCGTAGAAAAAGCTACAGTGATGAAAGTAGACATCGTTGACGTGGACATTCAACACCCGTCTACACAATACACTCGCCTCCTTTTCAAGGACACACGGAATTACGGCCATGTCGTGCGTTAAGCTTTGGGTCATCCAGGTGACGAGTTTGTGTGACCGCAATCCTTTCACGAAGCTAGGATGTTATGACAGGCTTAACCCATGAGCAATCTCATCCCGTCGGTAATAACATGCAAAAATAAAGGTTAAACAGCGAAAGGGATAGCTCAGGGTGCTGGCAACGCATAACCGCAGACATCGAGAGAAGAACGGTGGAATGGCTTTATGTGCCGCAATAATCAACTACCATCCGTAACGACCTTTAGCAGCGTTGGATATGAAGTTCGCGCGCTGACACAGTGGAAAAAGAAAACGCCCTGGTAACGGAGCAGTGACTGTCACATGAAATTGGATTCATTTTCCGCTCGGATGATATCCTTTCCGGCGCAAAATTGCACACGGGACCTACCCGGCAGACGACCTGTTTCGCTGAGCATATCACTTCGCTGACGAGATATTGGTGAATTTAATGGTGAGAAAGATAAAGTCGAGCCACAACGATTAAGCTCAAACCGGAAGTAGTCGGATCACGCATCTTCAACGCAGGGTTTGAACAAAATATCTCACCGATCGCTTGTGAGTGATGCAGGTTTTTCTTGCCACAAGTTCAATGGGAAAAGGAACAGTCCATTTTGTGTGGCTATTATCGCCCAACCTTAAGCGCCGTACGTACCATCAAAGTGAAGCCATAAAGGCAGATTTGAAACCATTAAACGGTGTGTCGGTCAAAGTGGTACACCGTAAGCCGAATGGAGGCGGTTTTAAGACAAGGCGACTGCTATTAACGACACACTTCTGTCACCTTATCGTACAGCTGTTTCGTTTATGTTGTACATTTTATGATCGCCGACATAAAACCCGACAGCAAACATTTTACCTTTCCGACCGGCAAATTGTCCATCATTCATGCATTTGATCTCCGATTCTGCTCCCTTCTGCTCGATGTGATCGGGTTAAAAGGGTTAATGAGTGCTGCTGCTGTTAGCGGATTTGTGGGTGCCCGCGTGTGTGTGTGTTTGTTATCCATTTAACCCTCCGCAACATTAATCGCTCTTTAAAGCTAATCAGCCAGAACGTACATCAATTAACGTTTGGCAGTTAAAAAAGCGGTATTATCTATGTGGTTTTTAAATTATAGCCTCACTGGTTCTGGTACTTAAATCACTCTTAAAATATTTAACATTGAAAAAACACTGCCCCTACCCGTCTACACCCCATCGGTTCGGAAAACATTCCAATCCGTGATTTACCCACATTGTGCGGTTTTGTTGAAAGACGATTGTGTAAGTGATTTATGGGCCACGGGCTTTAGCACGGCGAGAGAAATTTATTCAGCCAATAATTAAATCAATTCAATTCGTTTCCAATTGTATCACGCCGAAGGTATTAGGCTGCAACCGTAACAAACAGAGATTTCCAATTTTCCACGCACGCTGAAGCTGTTCTGCTTTTACCATCAACTGGGAAATCTCGCTTTTTCTTTTCCCTTCTTTTTCGGTGTTACATTTTAAACCATAAAATCCGGCTTTCGTTGGTACGGCTCGAGCCGAAAGCGAAACAAAGTCATAAACCAACCGAACACCGCCCGGCAGTACTTTCTCAAGGCAGTTTTTTTTATTGAAAAATGCGCCTAAATGCTTCAGCCGCGCTGTCTCTCTTTCTCTCTTGGGAGGAATGTAATTCAATCAACCAATTTTATGGCTGTCTGCCAGATCAGTGCCCGTGCTCAACGAACACACGGGGAAAAAACCCCCCGATTCGGCCACAATCCGATCATGAAGAGGGAAGTGCTTTGCGTTAAGTTCCCTGTTTTTCTTGTTCACTCTTTATTACTCTTTACGCAAAACTCACTCCATGCTTTTTATGCTTGCTGTGCGTTGTAGATGTGTGTACGTGTGTTTTCATTCGCCGGAGTTCGTTTTGTAGCTTTTAGTCTTCCTGCCAGTTTGCGACCCGAGTTCACTCATTTCCACGTATCACCGTATCTGATTCCTTTAACGAGCTTTAATGGCTACGGACCGTCGAGTAATACTCGGTATGGCTTAAGGTACTACAATCCGTTGAAGCATTTTCTGAATCGCATGCTTGAGAAAACCAAATCGAAAAAATCCCCCCATTTCCCACAAAACGCGTCTTCGCTGAAATTTCATATCACCACAAATATTTTTAATAAAGTTTGAGTAATTTAAACTTTTTAAAAAGAAACAAGTACTTAAAGTTACAACATGGAGACGCCTGGTGCTTTGCTAAGCGTATGTGATGGAGACGCCTGGTTTTTCTCGAAGTTAAAAACGATGGAGACGCCTGATGCTTCTTCTAGTTGAAAGCGATGGAGACGCCTGGTGCCGCTTGCTCTTTAATATTTGAATTGTAATACTGTAGGTTATTTTGTGTTCTGTTGGTCTGTTGGTGCAAGGAAAAAATCATATTTCCTGAAAAAAATACATACCATGAACCATGTGTTTGGAGTTTTTCATCTGCTTTTTGCCCACCCAAAAGCAAGCAATGTACTGCACACATCACACTCTCACGCACATTGTTCGCAGCACACTCGCTCGAGGTCGCAATGGCCGGTATGTTTACGGTGTAAATTTATTCATAACACCCATACATGTCCCTGGATGGACGATACCGTTTCTGATTTCGGTCTGGCTATGTTAAATTTTTTTCTTGAACTTAAATGGAATATAAATGGTGTGGTTTTTGTACCTAAAAGAGAGACCTTTTTTGCTACATTAAATATGCTCAACGCAAAATTACCAACTTCATATCCATGGTCACGAAATACAATCGGTTTGGTAAACATTCCAATCCGTGATTTACCCACATTGTGCGGTTTTGTTGAAAGACGATTGTGTAAGTGATTTATGGGCCACGGGCTTTAGCACGGCGAGAGAAATTTATTCAGCCAATAATTAAATCAATTCAATTCGTTTCCAATTGTATCACGCCGAAGGTATTAGGCTGCAACCGTAACAAACAGAGATTTCCAATTTTCCACGCACGCTGAAGCTGTTCTGCTTTTACCATCAACTGGGAAATCTCGCTTTTTCTTTTCCCTTCTTTTTCGGTGTTACATTTTAAACCATAAAATCCGGCTTTCGTTGGTACGGCTCGAGCCGAAAGCGAAACAAAGTCATAAACCAACCGAACACCGCCCAGCAGTACTTTCTCAAGGCAGTTTTTTTATTGAAAAATGCGCCGAAATGCTTCAGCCGCGCTGTCTCTCTTTCTCTCTTGGGAGGAATGTAATTCAATCAACCAATTTTATGGCTGTCTGCCAGATCAGTGCCCGTGCTCAACGAACACACGGGGAAAAAACCCCCCGATTCGGCCACAATCCGATCATGAAGAGGGAAGTGCTTTGCGTTAAGTTCCCTGTTTTTCTTGTTCACTCTTTATTACTCTTTACGCAAAACTCACTCCATGCTTTTTATGCTTGCTGTGCGTTGTAGATGTGTGTACGTGTGTTTTCATTCGCCGGAGTTCGTTTTGTAGCTTTTAGTCTTCCTGCCAGTTTCCGACCCGAGTTCACTCATTTCCACGTATCACCGTATCTGATTCCTTTAACGAGCTTTAATGGCTACGGACCGTCGAGTAATACTCGGTATGGCTTAAGGTACTACAATCCGTTGAAGCATTTTCTGAATCGCATGCTTGAGAAAACCAAATCGAAAAAATCACCCCATTTCCCACAAAACGCGTCTTCGCTGAAATTTCATATCACCACAAATATTTTTAATAAAGTTTGAGTAATTTAAACTTTTTAAAAAGAAACAAGTACTTAAAGTTACAACATGGAGACGCCTGGTGCTTTGCTAAGCGTATGTGATGGAGACGCCTGGTTTTTCTCGAAGTTAAAAACGATGGAGACGCCTGATGCTTCTTCTAGTTGAAAGCGATGGAGACGCCTGGTGCCGCTTGCTCTTTAATATTTGAATTGTAATACTGTAGGTTATTTTGTGTTCTGTTGGTCTGTTGGTGCAAGGAAAAAATCATATTTCCTGAAAAAAATACATACCATGAACCATGTGTTTGGAGTTTTTCATCTGCTTTTTGCCCACCCAAAAGCAAGCAATGTACTGCACACATCACACTCTCACGCACATTGTTCGCAGCACACTCGCTCGAGGTCGCAATGGCCGGTATGTTTACGGTGTAAATTTATTCATAACACCCATACATGTCCCTGGATGGACGATACCGTTTCTGATTTCGGTCTGGCTATGTTATATTTTTTTCTTGAACTTAAATGGAATATAAATGGTGTGGTTTTTGTACCTAAAAGAGAGACCTTTTTTGCTACATTAAATATGCTCAACGCAAAATTACCAACTTCATATCCATGGTCACGAAATACACGAGCTGTTAAGCAAATTATGCTCACGAAAGTAAGAGTGTTGAAACCTGTGCCGTAATGTGCTTGCTAATTTTGTGTATTTTTCGCTATTGTTGTTCGAAGCTATTGTGCTGTGAATAGCCCTTCATTTCTACCCGAATGTTTCGTTTTATTTAACCAAAACAATAATCTCTTCACTTTAGATCCAATCAGTGATGTATGCTTTCTACAGTTCCGTTTGTTTTATGTAGAGAAAAAAGCCGAAACTTGGCCTCAATTTAACTCACCAACGAAACAACCACCGCTCTGCCACCGCAACAATCCATAAAATACAAAATCCTGCACACTAAATCTCACGCATCGATGACCGATGGTTGATAATAAAAAATCACACACGCTCGGCAAGCATGACGCGTCCTGTGGCCACCCAATCGAACGTAAAACGATAAATCCGTCCCACAAATCCAAACTGGCCATCGGTGCGGCGTGAAAACTGCTTACATTTTATGGTGTTTAATCTTTAGCTCTCGGCGCTCGGGTCAGCCGCGCTTATGTTCGATCGGTGGGATTTAAGCGTTTCTTGTACAATTGTGAAAAATGGGCAACGATCCCTTTCTGATTGCGAATGGTCGTAAAATTGAAGCCTGAACAGAAAAAGGGGGAAGGGTGCATGGATGTGACCTCGTAAAGTTGGCAAAAGCGTTGACCGAGCCTGTCACGGATTACAAAGAGAGACATCAACCACAATCTAGCGCCACGAAATGTGTGTATCGAGGGATGAAATTTTGAAAAGATTGGCACGTTGCATGGCCATTTTGGCGTGCATAATCTACTGGGGCCTCTGTACTTGTTTGCGCCACTGTTAATTACATTAACGAACACGAATGACTCGCATGCCTTAAAGAAACGTTAGTGCAAAATGGGTGTTACAAATGCAAACGAAACATCGCCCGGTCAGCAACAATAAAAAACACACACTCTACTTGATTGAACTTGATAGAGGAATTACGCAAAAAGACTCGCCGTCCATGGTTTTGGACACGTTTTATGTCCCTTTTGGCTACATACGCTCTTTGCAACAAACACTTGAACCTGTATCTTGCCATAAAAACATGATTATGGCTGTGCTATGGCAACATTTTACCAATAATTAAAGTAGATTAAACTGAAACTTCGTGCAAGCAATGAAAACAACGAAGATTGGATCAAAAATCGTAAACATTAAGGTTCGTCTGCTGTTCAATGTTACATTTGATTTATTCCGTGTACATTTTAATTTAATTTCGTCCGTGTTTCCACCCCCCCCATAACAGCGTGTTCATGCATCGTAAAAATTGATTCACTGCATTCAATGTGTCATAACATCGATTATTTAAATTCAACCACCATCACCATCAGTTCCTGCTCTCTCCTAGGTGTGCTAGCTGCTCGGTACAATATTGTGGATGTTGTTGTCGCTGTCGTACTATCTCAGTGTGATTGTATTTGATTGCGCTTACTGTAAACCGTGTTGCTCGCTCTCTATATATATATCTGTGTACGTTTTCTTGTCTATGTGTGTATTTATTTTATTTGAATGTATGTACGTGTGTGTGTGTATATGTCTGTGCGTGTTTTGTATCGTCACTGATTTCTATCTCTTCGCAGTAGCATCAACCGACTGTAAGTGCAGCTGCAACACATGCAATACCCAACCACTGTCTGAACGCCTCGCTGTACGGTGTAACGATCTTTCCCATACTGAGACAGACCCATACCAACTCCCTTACCATACATGTTTGTTGTCCATTCTTTCCCCCAAGCCGCATACTTCTTATCATTTTCCATACACTAAACAACGTTATGAAACGTAAACTACGATTATTTACAGTTTTTTTTATTTCAATCAAGTGTGTAAAGTTCGTAAATTCCTTATCCTCTTTACAGTGCATTAATTTTTCCCCAAAAATAATCGATAAGATATTCATGTTTAATAGTCGAATTAGGATGATAAACTTCGCGCAGATTATCTCTATCACCGAGCCCGCAAATCATTTTCCAGTACATTCATCCAGCAGCCTCGTAACTTTTGCAAGCTCGGCAATACCATAAAACCACCGTACAGAGAGTTCAAGCTGCGGGAAGAATTAATCTTTGGGGAGTGTAAATAACAATTTGGAACACCCACCAAACACCCACCGAACAGTGAACCCAAACAAGGTACAAATTGTACTAAACCGTCTTCCACTTTCCTCGACGTATTTAAATTAAACAAACTTCCATTATTCGCCTTCGCTCCCAGGCAGACCAGTGGAGGCAAAGTGCAAACAAGGTTTAGGGCACACCTCGGCCACCCTTAAACTGTCCGATTCCGGACAACATACAATTGAATTAATTTCCCACCCGAAGCTCCTGCGGGAAATGGCATTCACCCGCCACACATAGTACACCGAGTCAGATGGGTGTTCCAAATTGTTGGAAAGTGCACGGATTCATAACCATTTACGGTTTCACTGTTCAGATGCTGTTTGCAGAAAAAAAAAGATTTTCCAACTATTCGACATTCGAGTTCTGTTAACTCCAAACATCTTCCACTTGCGCACAGCTTCCTTCCAAAAATCTTGGCCAAACTTTATACACTCTCTCGTACCCTCAGCCAACCACCTCTTTCGGGATTTTCCTCCCCTTCTGTGGCGTCCTGTGACCGGGTTGGCCACAGCACAACCGGACGCTTCCTGGGTGGCGGTAAATTATTCATAGCTTCCAGGCCGGATACTTTGATGCGCATAACAAATAAGCGCCCGGTCACCATTTGCCCACTATGCAGACGCTACGGTGCCGCAACTACTATGACCGTTGCTGCCTGTTTTATTCACTTCCGTTTCCGTTTCGCTGTGTCTGTGTGTTTTCGCTAGTTCGTCCATTCCGGGCGGTTTCTAAGCGTTGCCCAGCAGCAGTGACGCGGGAATAAAATAAAAGGTGAAAAATTGTGCCTTCTTTTTCTGTGCTCGGCTGACTATTTCGCGCGCGCGCACACACACACACACAAAACTTAACCCCGTCGAGCAGGAAATGAAACTTAAAAGCTGTACCCGTTTGACCGAAGTATCGCTGAATTATTGACCAACTAGTTGGAGCGTTGCGTTCCAACTTGCGCCAGAATGCAAAGACTAAGTTCTGGCTACTGGGGCGAATAGTGATGCTTTCCCCGGTTTTCCGTTGGGAGAAAAGAAAAGTTCCACAACAAACACAAAACATCCTCACACACAGATCTTACCGACAACTTTTGCAGCGCTTCCAACGGTGTGTAAAGACAAACCACTGAAAGTGGAATCGCTTTTCCGGCCGGGTGTACTAAAACGCCTCGCGGCACCAAAACATGGCGCTCAGATCACGAGGATCGAGAATACCGTGGTAGAGTAGGGGTAAGAAGGGGGAAGAGTGGCAAAAAAAAGGGAATTATACCGAACAAATATTTGTCTGTTGGCGTATAAATCATCGCAACAAGCAAGCGAACAAGCCAGCGAACAAGTCGCTTCCGTTTTAAGCTATGTTTGCGTATCTCTCTCTCTCTCTCTGTGTGTATGTATATTGGAACCACTTCCGGGATTTCTTGAAAACCATCTTGAAGGATATGCTCCTGTCCTGCAGCCCGGGACAAGCAACGGACATCTTCGTTTACGGTCGAGATGTTCGTTTGCTTATTACTTTCATTACCTGCTAACTGCCCGGAAGGTTCGGATGTCCCTGTCCCTAAGCGTAAACAGTGCTGTAAATACAGATTACACAAAACTTTCCAAGTTCCACAACAAACACAAAACATCCTCACACACAGATCTTACCGACAACTTTTGCAGCGCTTCCAACGGTGTGTAAAGACAAACCACTGAAAGTGGAATCGCTTTTCCGGCCGGGTGTACTAAAACGCCTCGCGGCACCAAAACATGGCGCTCAGATCACGAGGATCGAGAATACCGTGGTAGAGTAGGGGTAAGAAGGGGGAAGAGTGGCAAAAAAAAGGGAATTATACCGAACAAATATTTGTCTGTTGGCGTATAAATCATCGCAACAAGCAAGCGAACAAGCCAGCGAACAAGTCGCTTCCGTTTTAAGCTATGTTTGCGTATCTCTCTCTCTCTCTCTGTGTGTATGTATATTGGAACCACTTCCGGGATTTCTTGAAAACCATCTTGAAGGATATGCTCCTGTCCTGCAGCCCGGGACAAGCAACGGACATCTTCGTTTACGGTCGAGATGTTCGTTTGCTTATTACTTTCATTACCTGCTAACTGCCCGGAAGGTTCGGATGTCCCTGTCCCTAAGCGTAAACAGTGCTGTAAATACAGATTACACAAAACTTTCCAAGTAAACTGGCAAACTTGGTCTGTGGGTGAACGTTTGATATATTGACACCATAAGACAGGCTGGAAGTCGCTTGTAGCTGATGGTCCTGAGTGAGGATGGACAACCGACCGATTATCCGAATGACGGTTGGTGATTGTCTTTTTGATTGAAATAATTTGCAACCGAATTTCTGGTTTGTGGGTTTTGTGGGATAGAAGTAGGTCCTTTGCATCAAAAATGAAGCTCCAGGAACTCTGTGAGGAATCGTTTGAGTTGATTTTTATATTACGGGGGAGTTGTAGGAGATTTCGATTAGTTTCTCTGGATAGAACTCTTAGATAAACAATAGAAGTCCTAACTTTTCAAGGACTTGTACCTATTACTTTAACTATTTATGATAGATACATCTTCCAATAAACATAAAACAACTCAAAGGGTTTAGGTAAAGGTATTAAAAAATGTAATATGTAACGCAAAATGCTTAATTTTAAGATGTCAGACTATCAGCCAACAGTGAGTTCTGTTTTAATGATAATAAATACTGAAAAAGTAGCCGAATATCGTGTAAAACATCGTATGTCGACTTATGTCGACTTGTGTCAATTCAACTGTACTAATTCATCGTGCTTGCACTCTATCAATACTGTAACTATAACTTTAATGGTATATTAGATACTCATAATACTCTCTCTCTCTCTTTCATTCTCTCTTTCTCCCCCTCTCACTCACCTATTTACACACTCTCTCTCTCTCTCTCTCTCTTACTCACTTTGTTTTGTCTCTACTATCTGTGTACTAAATCGAATACGCTGTCGCAACTTGTTATCAAATGTGTTCCACCCGTTTCAATCTTCTGTTACACGTAAAAATTTACGAAAACTATGTACAAAACTATGTTCGATTTGTAATTAAATTGTTTACATACTACCAAATATTGCTACACAAATTGCATACTTTCGGGCTGGCAAATGCTTGCGATGCCCTGCTCACTTCAATTCAAACCGAAACGTCATCTCCCATCATATCGACGGCAACGACACGACGCACATTCCTTGTTTGTGTGCATGCACACACGTTACACGCACACACACAAACAACATACACGTCCACATGAACATACCGCACACGTTTTGCTCCCTTGTGCATATCGACGTCCTTGCTCCATCACACACCGACACACATACACACACACACACACACACACACATTATTCCTTCCAACCCATGCTGCCCGGGTGTTTGCGGCTCCCTGCAAAATAGCTAAAGTATTTCGTGGCACGTAAAAAATTCCGCGAGGCACAGAAACCGTACGATGTGAAAGATGTAATGGAACAGTACACTTCGGGACATGCGGATCTGCTGACCCGCGTCAGGAACCTACAGTTTAGGTGAGAGCACTTACTCCACACTTCTTTTTTCTATTCCGATTTGCTATACCGATTGTTCTTCTTTTCCTTTTACTGATTTGCCTTACTTTCGGCGTGTATTTGCAAAACATATTTCGTTTCTTTTCTTTCTGTACTGTTCTTTGGTTTGTTTTTCTGTTTCCTTTTTCTTTGCTCATCTCGACGGTTGTTCTGGCCCATTGTTTTTACGAAGTATTCTTTCTAGTTCCCATTGTTCGCTGCCTTTATCTTTCTTACTCTCTCTCTCTTTCTCTCTCTTGCTCTATTTCTATCTCAATCTTCTTCTCTCGGGTTGACCTCTCTCGAGCATCCAATGGCTGCTAGATATTACCTCATTTTCGTTTGCCTTTGCCTTTTCTCTGTGCTACGAGCCTGGCGCTGCTGGGTTCGTACTCTTGCCAAAACGTTCAACTTCTCATCGAAGTGCTTCAAACTTCAAGCTAAGATGCTATGCTTACTCTTATTATGCATTTCTTCGATAAAGTTGCATCAGATTCAATTGCCTGCCACCGTTCGAGCCCGTGTGTGATGGACGGGAACGCGCTCGATAAGAGTATTGATTGCTAACGATTGAACACTTTCCCATCGCTCATTTCGATATACCTTCAACTTCTTCAGCATCTCTTTGTGTGATACTTAAACCATGTCTTTCTATTTTCCTATAATAATGCATTCCAATGTTCTTCACTGCTCAATGAACTTCCATGAATTGTTAAGGACTTTTATTTATTCATGAAATATTAAGACGAATTTATTGCTGCCCAACTTTAATTTTGATTTTAATTTATTTCCACAAAAATTCAATCAAGCAGCTTCCATTGGCCAAACTTTTTTATTTTCTCACTTATATTTCAACTCTGTGTCAACCGTTGCAAGCAACACTTAAATACGTTAGCCCTTCGCCAGGTGTTTATTTTTGTTGTTTCGAGATTGCGTGTCGTTCCGGCTCAAATTCGAGCCTACTTTCATCACCATATTTTGTACAAAATTATAACCGTCCGTATGAGTATCTTTGTTCGTTCCGTTACAAAAGCATATTTATATCAAACATATAATAAAAACCAACGCATATTTTAAGCCAGTATCTTATGATTGCGTATCAGCAGCGTTTGAATGTGTATGCTCATTTGCTTTCCGTTGCCAAATTTTGCCAGAAAATGGTGTTTTCTTATCGCTCAGCCATAATCGTTTGTTTACTTTTTATAGAATAGATTTTACGATTACGTGTACCGTGCGTCTCGTTCGTTCGTTTGTTTGTTTCGTTGTTTTCGGTTTCGTCAGTTTCTTTTTCCTATTCCAAAAAATAAAAGTTGCATTATTGTTTCCCAAAATTCAACTACCTTCAAGCAAATAGTTTTGAATGTCATTGATGTGATTTTGTTGTTTGGAAAGCGTTGAGTTGTTCATTTTCCGTTTTCCGTTTCATCAATCATTGCGGTGTGTAGCGCAGGTTGTCGTATGTCGTATTTATCACAACATTATTTGTGTTTTTTTGTCTTAAAACTGTTTCAACTAAATCCTTCTGAACCAAGCTGTAACTATAAAATGCCTCCTAGTGAGCGATTTAAACTGCGTGAAACTTTTAAACCATCCCCGCCCAGATAATAAAAAAAACGATGTTTGATGTTTACTTTTCGATGTGATTATTGTGAAATGTGTTTTTCGTAATTATTTTACCAACGCTATATAGTTCCCAATAGCAATAAGAAACCAGTTTGTGTTGTAAAGCGTAACAGGTAAATGTATAGAACTGCAAGGCCTCCAGGGTCTCGCTAGAAGCAAACATAGTAAACTATTTAAAAATAATCAACAGCAACAAGCAAAAACAATCATCAATGACGTTTCAAGCTACACTACTTGTTGATCGGACTATCCGCCCGTTGTTTGTACAGTTTTTCGTGCGTCGTTTTGTTTATTTCCGCCGGATCAAACGGTGGCAGTACTGTCCGTTCTCATCCCAACACGAGTAGTGTCGTTGTTGGCGTAGAAGCGGCGGAAGCCCTCGCAAAAAGCTCTCGCACCTGCTGTTCGAACGAGCAGGGACGGCCTTCCACGATGGTTGGCCGACCCTGCCACTTGTACATATACAACATATCAGCCATCAGAAATTATGTTAAGCCATAGTTGCAGCCGTGCCTCAGTAGATCATCAAACAAACAGCTAGTAGTGCAAACAAGTAAATGAACAACAACAACAGCAAAAAAAGGCCCCCCAACCCACACGTCAACCATCCGTCCATTCCAGATCCACAATCAAACAAACACAAACACACGAAAGTCCCATACAGAATGGGGCAATCATCCCATTCGAATCGAACCCGCTGCTCCTACTGCTCCATCCCGTTACACACTGTAAATAAACACAACCAGAAAAAAAAATACACAACCCACACACACACGCACACACCCAATCACCACCCAACACCGCTCGATATCCCGTCCGTAAGCGTCCTGATCCTGTTCGGGAACAGGCACCACCAATTTTATGAACCCGATTTCGTTGGTAAATTGCCATTTCCTTCAACGCTTTAGGTCGTGCTGCCCTGGAACACCTTCGTTACGATTTGTGCGACAGCTCTGCAAGTAAATCAACATCTTTGGTTTATGCGCATAGTTTCGTGCCCGGTCCCTCATCAAAAACTTTTTTTGTTTCTTTTTGTTTGTTTGGGCTGACTCTAATCCAAGCCACCAACAAGCACCACTACAAAAAACCAGCAAGCTTAGCAGTAGTGAAGGCTGCCATGTTTTCCGATTGTATATCAGGCAATCCCCATCAAAGGTAGGAAATAAAACACTCCGAAGAAGAGTGTGGCAGTTTCCTGGCCGAGCCTAAACCGTTCCTCTATTGCTCAGTACGAATTGATGTCGTGCAGAGTTGGCAGGCGTATTGGTACAGCCAAATGTATTGAGTTCTCTATTTCATGTACTTCCATCCGGTCAAAACCACATTATTTAATGTTGAAACTCGTCCAGGGAAGGGCCTTCGTAGCAACAGGATGTTGAATAAATACTAGGTTAAGGTGCTATAAAACGTTAGCTATTTGAAATGCTCAAAAGCATATTTTAATAGATAATTGGTAATTAGGAAAGATAAGTCCTTACTTGGTTGTTATTTAAAATAGTTGCCTTTGAGGGCGATTTAACGAAATTATTTTTGTAACATGATATGTCTTACATGATATCGATAATTACCTCTAGATTCCAACACACGGACTGAATAACAAGCTATGGTTAGATTAAATCTAGGCAGCAAGTAATGGCAGACCAATATCTCTAGAGATTTAGTATACTTAAAACTCTATACATCACAGATTTTGTCGTATATAAACATAGCTTTGGAGGTTAGAATTAACTGACGCTTGGGTTTGGGTTCTGATTCTAGTGGCGTCATCTATATGTCAGATTAGAAAATTGCCTATCCGCTTGTTAAATAATTATTCAAGAAAAATCTAAATATTCTATTAAAGTCATATAAATTAATTTCATAGACAGATCTTGGTATTATTGATTAATATAAATTTTGGAGAAACACGTCACAGTCAAAGAAATAGCTCACATTTGGAATCCTTGACGACTGCTACGAGGACTCTTGTGGACGAACTTACACCATAGATTTGCTGTCTCTATTACGATCATGTATGAATGATTTGCCAACTCTAAGCTGCAGTTTTCCTGTAATGGCCTATTTAGCAATCCTGTTTCTCTGCACAGGAATCCAGCACCATCCCTAATCTCTTCTCGTTTGCTACTGTTTACCGTAGAAAACCTACACTCCTCCAATCATATGCTTTCCTATCGCCTTTTTTTTGTTCTACAAAAACTTCAAACAAACCTCTTCCCATTCCACTCTTTGCTTGCTGTCTGCAAAATAATCTCCAGCTGCGTGCATGTTGCTGTGTTGTAGTGTTACCATAGACTAGATTGGGGCAATATTTATGTTCCTTGTGGGTAGAAAGTTTACCTTACCATTTCCGACCAAGAGTACCGAGCATTAGTACAGACTATTGACTCCTTGCCGCACACAGCGGCACAAAACCGAACGACTTCATTGCATTCATGCGCAACAGCTAGTGATTACACGAACCATTACCCACGCATGATAAGTTTCGGCTTACCGAAGCACAAACTGTCCAAGCCTTTGTCCAGGACGTGTTGTTTGTTTGTATCACTTTGTAGCAACACACATACGCTCTCTCATTCTCATTGCACACAACTTTTAAATTTCCCGGTAATGGGATAACATTACTAAACAAACACCACAATCAATACGTGAACCAGACAGCCCCGGTGGTTGGTTTGGCCACACAAGTTTTCCAACCACCGGTGACAACACGGAATCTAATCGGATTAATGTACGTTCGCTCTGGGATAAACACATCACAAGATGGGTTCCCCTTTTTTGATGTGGTCGGGTACTATTGTCAGCTTTTGTACCGGTAACCACCAGCGCCTTGCTACCTTGCGTTTGGGTGAGCTTTTTTCATCAACCTGAGAATCTTTACCCAAAGTGAAAGACTTCCATTGGATGTCCGGGAAGTGTATGGACACACCCGTGGAGGTAAACTTTTCAAAGTAGTAATAAACTAGGCCACCTTTTATCAACTCACGAAACATCATCATCGCTTCACTGCAATGCGATTTAATTAAACTTGACGTAAATACAGTGTTTGATGAACTTTAAACGTACCATGTTTTAAGTCATTTTGATAATGTTCTAGCGTTTAGTAAAGGTGGCACGCTAGAGAACGTTGAAAATGGCGTAGCTTTAACCTTTTTCATTTCGTGTTCTAACTTCAGCTCGTGCAAGTAATGAAAAAGCGACTCCCGTTCGACATTCCCGGTCGCTATATTCAGAGTCACAAAATTTAGGTCGTGATTGACGCTGTTTTGGAAACTATTACTCTCTCCGTTAGTTTGCTAGTAGCCGCTTACATCCAACGTACGCCATGTATTATGACAGCTTTCACCGAAGTAGTTCGGCACCGTAATGGTGGCCATCATGCTGGATGATTATAGCTTTTAATAGCTCGTTTTTGTTTTTTACGAGAATATTACCATTTCCCCCAAAGCGTAGTAGCATTAGAACGAAATGAAAATCACAAACACAAACTTCTGTAATATAGTGTAAATAAAAACTAACAAAACGCAAGCTCATGCTAAGCAATCAACACTTGTTTAAAGCAAGCGCAACAAAAACGATGCTTTTCGACTTTGTAATTATTATCCTTCCGCCGGATTGCTTCAGTTTCTGACAGTTTGTTTTTTTCAATCGTAAGTTTTTATCGTTGCTCATTTCGGTGTAAACTTTTCCGAGCTTTAATTTAGTGGCTTTTCATCACTTTTACTCCAACCCATCAGATTCACCTTTGTGTGCTTCGTACATATTTAGCTTTTGGCATGCTTATTTAGTGTACGTGGCGTGTGTTTATATGTGTATCTGTAGTTGGTGCATGTTGTCGTAAACTATGGCGTCACCTTCGCTTTTGCACCAATTGACTTTGTCTGCCCCGCTTGCTTAGCTGTGACGCCATAATAATGCATCATGTCAAATAACTTCCGATTGTGTTTCAAGCTGCTGCATTCTCTTTATCTGCTTCGCTTTTTCAATTTATGTGCTTGGGTTTTGTTTCTTTTCTTTTCTCTCTCTCGATTGCTTATTGCTTGTTTTGTAAATAACCTCTTTAAAAAACGAAGAAAAAACAGCATAGAACCCTTTAACGCAAGGCAAAGGAATGTAGCAAAACGGACAAAACACGAACCACGAACACGGGTTGCAAACAAAGAACTCAACTGTCTGCCACTGTGAGCAACAAACAGGAGACTATAGTTAAACTGTTTTTCTACTGCAGCGTACTAGAGCACGCTATTCACCCGTTGCAGTGTGAAATTATTTTTCACAAGAGAAAACAAATCAACCAACTGGAATTATTTCATATTTCGCGCAGAAACGATGGCAAAAGACATTCAAGCTTTCGTGATAAAAGTAAATTTCCCCCAAATCAATCATGGCGCAATAGAAAACGAGCTCGGAAGCAAACAAAAGAAGGAGAACAAAATGGTTGCTATCCGTCGCTGCTGCTGCTTCTGTTCGCTGTATCGTCGCCATTGACAGTGATGTTTTATTCAGCGTGCAAGTTGCATCTTGTCAGTGATGGCTGTGCTGGGACTTTATTGTTCCCCGAAAGCTCCTTCAAAAAAAAAAAGTCTTACAAACGTCGCCTAGACCACCGTGCGCGCCTCGTGTGCTCTTTTCGATCGTGGTGCATCTAGCTTCAACGCACTTAGCTTGATTTCAATCGATTCCCTGACAATATGTAAACGTATTCGCTTTTCGAATCAGACGGAATGCAAATTGAATTGCAACACGAACCGAGTATCGTAGCGCTGGGGTATTCGCTTTAAAACGTCACCAAACACTTGGAATCGATGTCAAAGTCTTTACGCTTTGAGTTGGTAATTTGTTTTGCACCCCTTTTCGTGTCGAGATTTCGGTGTTTTGTTACGTTTACGCTACCGTTCGTTGTACTTATTGTTGACTAAACAATCTAAAACTTCCCTCACAATATGCATTCGATTGCATTCAGCGAAATGATGCACCACTGCTGCTGCTACTACTACTACTAACACCCTCAGTGTACGGCTCAGTGTTGTGTCGAATCGAGCGAACTTGCAAAGGAACAGTCATATCTAATGCAGCACTTTTCTTTCACTCCCTACCACTGCAAATGGCCGACCGGTTTGCCCATCTTCCAGGTTAGACCAAATTCTTGGCAAGCAAGGATCGAAATCAAAAGATGTGTATGCATCGAAAATTAGTTTAGCTTCGCGTGTAGTGAAAATCGAAAGACAAGTAAGTGGTGCTGCTACATTCTAAAAACCCCGTTTTCGCTAGTTTTTCAACCTAAAACACAATGGATCTGCGTTTATTTATCTCCCCGCAGGTTGACGACATAGAGACAAAGGTAGATTCATTTATAGATTTATACATGCAGGATCGGATGCGTCTTTTATCACTTCCACTACATCCTGACACATCACATTCCAACAATCCAAACCTTCCATCATTGCCACCGAAAGGCGGTGGAGCAGCGGCTGTTATCACTACTGTGAAAACTAGTTCTAGTGGTTCATTGAAAGTAAGTACCGGATGGAGCATCAGCAGGCTGATTGTGTATGAATCAATATGCATTGTATGTTTTTGTTTACCCCCAACAGCCAAAGCCTATTTTAGTAGATAAACAATTTTCGGAACCGAATTCACCGATAGCGAAAACGTTCGAGGAACAACCGTTGCAGCAGAAACGTCCACCAATGCAGCGCGGATTCTCCGATTTGGGGCATAGGATTAAGAAGCGCGTCACGCTCAGGTATATTGAAGATGACAATGTTGCTCTCAGACGACAGATATCCGTTTCAGACTCATAGATAAATGTGTAATGTAAGATAAAAGGACGATTTATTTTATTACAACATCTTAAAGTATAGTGTACATTAAGAAATTGAGATACATATGAGGAATAAGTACAGCTCTTATAAAAAATTCTTAGGGGTTTCTTCTTCAACCACAGCAAAATAGTATCAGTTTCCAATATCATTGTTGATGATATTATCTATTGTGATTTATACTATTCTTTATTTTTATGCAATTGTCTTGATTTAGGAAGTTAAGTGATCAGTACTTTTGACATTCATACGTAGCTAATTTAATAGAATCGATACCTAATACTTAAACTATTCCTAATTTAATAATTTTACTATTGTATGAAGGTTTGTAATGTAAGTGAGCTTATTAGACGGAGGGCTCACTCGCAAGGTTAACTTTGACTTGATCGATGTGTAATTAGTTTCTGTGTTTGACACATAGATGGCGCATCGATCATTACGATGCAATTGGTGATTTTACTCAGGATCTTGTGTTAATTTAGATACTTTAGTTTTTTTTTACTGACGGTGGCTTCTATCTCTCGCATCAGAATGCTCCAAGCAATGGATATCCTAAAAAGTCTCTATTGGGGAGCAGACTAAGTACACTGAACATCTTCTGTAGCAACCGTTTAAGGAACCTTGTTGTACAACAGCAAGTAGAGTATAGTTATGGTCCGTTGGCTTGAAGATAATCGGATATTGATGATATGACTTTATAGCCTTACTTAAATCGAATCCTTATGCCTATTAATAATCAGTTGATCAGTTATGGCTAGAAGCCCGAAGATACGCGAATTATTGGATCTTCCTCCGGAGGAATAAGAGTATGATCGTGAAAAACGTGTAAGATAAATTTTACATAGTTAAAGGTAGCTTCAATAACCCATCAACTGTGATACTGTTCATATGTGGGACACAAATACCATTTTTATAGCACCACAATAACTCTGTTTCTTCATTGTTAACTATACACAACGGTTATTGATCATTAAGTACTCCGTAGTTCTATCAAGATTCTTAACCTTTAAATCTTTTGATTGCTTTTGATGTACTTGCTAATTAATGTTAATGTTCGACTCTTCTCTCGACCTATTCCTCTAGTTCGATACCTCCACAGTACGTCGGCAACAGTACCGGACAGCCATCAGAACGTGGCGATGTTGTGATCGTCGTTCCTAACATGGATTCCGAACATCTGGAACCGGTCGGTATCGAGGATCTTGCCTCCGTGTGTATCGATACCGAGATCGAGATCGAACCGGGCAGTCCCAAAACCATCACGGAAAGTTCAAGTAAGTGTTTATTGCCGAATCGGGTTTTGCTTCTCTTTACAACAACTCCATGTGTCGTTATTTGCTGAAACGCTCACGTGCTAGTGCGAGCGCTTTGTAAAAAACCAGTAAACAGAAAACAGAAAACCGGAAAACAACAAGATAAACAACAAACAATCGACACCGTGGTTTTCCTCATACCTTGTGGTGATGCAGCGAGTACAGTGTTGGCCGCTTTGCGCTATAAACGAATGTTTGCTAGTGTTGCATTTAACATCTGAACGTCACTGTACATACATTATGCACCCTCACCATTACTCTCAAAACCTGCTGTCGGATTATCCGCACGGCGGTCCGCTAAACTACCGATGGTTTGGGGTAAATCATACAACATGAAACTGAATTTGACGCCCGTGACATAAAGCTAAATGAAACACGCGTAAATCCAACGTATGGTATAAAAATCTTGATTTCATACCGTTTTTCCTTATGGTTTTCTTTTGTTTTTGTGTTAAATCTGCTCTTTGAAATATGTTCTGCACATACTAATTGGTCCTCTGCTCACATTTCTCTTCTACTCTTTTTTTTTTATTGAACATCCTTTGTTGATGTTTTTCGCACGATATATTGAAACAATAAGATAGGGGTTAGGTTTTACTATTCTGTTTTACAGATTTGTCTGCTTCGATTGCACCCTTAATTGAAAATAAAGTATACTAAAAATGCAGATAATTTTTCAACATAGAAATATATCAACAAAAATCTTTTTTCAATTTAGTTTTGCGATTTTCGTTCCATATAAATAAGTAGATAATACTGTACAACATAAGCGAAAGGATTAGAAGGTTTAAGAGTTATTTAACAGCGAATTCGCAACTTAATTTTAGTTCTTCATTTGTTTCTATTATTTTAATAACCAAACAGAAAATAGTTGTCAAGAAAAACTTGCAGTTTGGCTTTTGTTTTTTTGACTTAGAAGTTTGCTTGCAATATTTTCATTTTACTTTGTCATTTTAAGCAAACAAAGATTGTCGATTACGCTATCGAACGTAGCAGTCGCCTTCGTGCTCGTGCTCTAATCAAATTTCTTTCTTTCTCTCTTTCTTCCTGCAACAAACAAATACGAAAAAATCAAAATCAAAACAAACCACAAACACAAAAATCCGTTGTGAACCGAAACCCGCTTGTTGTCTCAGTGTCAGAATTAGAAAACTTTTGCTTTGCTGAGTACTCCACTCGACGAGGATCTCGCATACAGACTTGTGTGTAGGCTTGTCCATCCCTTCCGGATGGATCCACCAAAAATCCAAACTACTGCCGGTGAGAATGATACATCATACCATCAGCACCATACGAATGCAATGTGGCTCTAGTGTACAACCCTGAACCGATATCGCTGTAGTTACGTTTTTTTTCTCTCTCTCTCTAAACTTAGGCAATCAAACCAGTTTGCCCGTAACCGGTGTTCTCGGGTACCATTCGGGTGCCGATGTGTGCCACGCGATCAGTGCCAGCAGAACACTGGTTCACGCAGTGACAAACTCGTTGAGCGCGTACTGTATAAAGCATTTGATGTACTGGCGAATTGTAGGCAAAAAATACACACACACACGCGCGCTCACAAACACTACCAAAACTGCACATCTAATGCGTGCAAGAGGGAGACTTGTCTATAGAGTTTTGCAACTGTTTCGTTTTGTTTTTACGTTGCTAGTGCCCACCGCGAGCATTCCCAGTACTGTGTCTTCCGTATTGTTTTTGCTCACTTTTTACAGACGATGTAAATACAACTTCTTGCGTCCATTTATTTTGAGTCTTTCTGTAGCCACGAGATACCATAGCACCGTACAGCGATGAGAACGTACTGCGTTCGTCAATTTTAGACTTTCTTTCAAGCACTTTTGGAACTGGTCACATGCAAACAAGGGTTTTATTTTAGGAAAACATCTCTTTTCTATAATTTTCTTTTCTAAACAGCATTTTGAATATTTTCTTGGGCGTGCTAATTCTGCGGCGATTCACAACAATGATCGGTTTCCAATTTGTCTGCCTCTTCCAATGATTTATATTTTATTATATGTTTTATTATGATCAACAAAGTATAAACAACAAACCTTAAAAATCGACAATAATACCAACTATTATGAAGGGGTGCTCGTTTCAGTTATTAAAAAAACCCGTTTACTCTTATGGCAGCATGTAAAATGTCAAAAACGCCATATATACCACAACAATGGATGCCTATGTCAAGTGTGGAACTCGGAAGTATGAACGCGCTACTAATATTTACTCTAAACAAACCGGAAAAAAATAAATATTCTTAAATTGATCTTTTATACTCAATAAATTTCTTGTTCTACGAGTCGTTGAGGATTGTTAAGTATTGAAGTGAAACTTTATCTTTTTTTGAAGGAGGAAACAAAGCTTGGTCCATTTATACTTCCAAATTCTTAACTCGACTTCGGACAAACATGTTGTGCTGTAATAAAATGTGCTTCAATTGGAATGTCAGCTTAACATTTCAATGTCACTATTGCCTACCGCGTTTAAAGCCCAATGTTTTAATAATTTGTCAAACACAGAGGCAAATTTTCATACCGTTTTGGGATAAAAAACAATTAACAGAAATTCCGTCTTGAAATAAGCACATTATTATCAAAAGATGCTTCATTTTAAGATTGTAAAAGAACTTTCAATGTTTTTTTACGTAATTGTAATACAATTTGCATAATTTAAGACGTTGTACTATAATACTCTTGGTTGATGTAAACACTTCCTAAATAGCACACCTGAACAGCCTTTAAATTGCAGTTCTTGCTATTATTTTTACAAAAATAAATTTCATCAAGGAAAAAGAATATAAAATTTGTAAACTAAACCAACATTCCATCATATTGCATCGTATTCCATGTAAATTGATCGTTAAAATGATATATTCACCGATTTAAACAAAACCTAATAATAACTTTTCCCTGCCCTTCTACCATTAAAAATTGAAAACTGATAAGCTTCTCTCGATATTGATGGATATTTCCTCTTATCACTCCTGTCCACCACATTCTTCGCTAGAACTATCTCTTCCACATTTCAAAAGATCCCTTACGTTGAAAAAAAAAATGGCATAAACTCCACCAGCCGTGCTTCAAGCTCCTTTTCTTGATTGCTCTCCTTACCACACGTGACGCGCCTGATAAATTAGAGCGCTTGTGATAAATTGTGCCGATTTCTTAAGGCACCCCCCCAAAACCCCCTTACTCTCCCTAACTTACTGTACCTGTCGCACTAAATCTCACTATCCTTCCGCCTAATCAATGTCCACCCAACCTTTCGTCACTCCGATTCGGATGGTTTTGCTCGGGCGAACTGAAACAAAAACAAACGAACGAACGAACAACAACAAAAAAACCAAGCAATCCAATAACAATAAAACCCTTGCATTCCATTTGCAAAAACTGGCCTTTTACCTTCCTACTTCGTAGCACCATCGTACGACGATTATAGTTCATCCACATCGCTCTAACAGTGTCGGCGTCGTCGGCGGCCGTGGCAACCGGAGCGTACAGGACGCGCAGCCTGCCGCCATTGGGGCTGAACTGAACTTCAATGATACTTGCTGCTGGAGAGCTGGGCCGATCAGCTCGGTGCCAACACGCTAGCCTGCCAAAAAGAAAAAAGGGCACAGAAAGCACTCGCTTTACTCGTACGCTTCGGTGTTTCGCTTTGCTGTCGCTTCTGCTTTCCGAGGACCATTGAGAAAGCATCGGTCCATTCATCCGAACAGAACACCGAACAGATCGGAAAAGGGCTCACCCGTAAACAAGCACCCGCAGTCCGTCACAATACGGAGCATCGGAAAACACCGTGCGGACGTGTGCGTGTGGATCGGTGGATTCGGTGGATTGTTTCCAGCGATCGGAAAAATTTGAATAATCGGATAACCTTTGACCCAACCCATCCAAGCACCCCGAGCATAAGGGGGATACTGGTAGTGTGGAATGGTTGAAAACAAAAAAAAACCACACCACACCTCAAAGCGGTGACACACATCGATAACAGACAGACCCGTTTTGCCGCGTCGTCACTCGCCCATGTGTGCCCGTGATAAGCCTGGCTGGGCGGTGAAAGCGAAAAATGAAAAATCTCGCCCCCCACAACCCACAGTGGGCGATTACAATTTTCAACCAGCCAAATGTTGACAAAAGGACGCAAAAGGACGACGAACCATACTTTCCATACACACCTGTCACCTGTCTGTTTGTGCGTGTGTGTGTGTGAGCGTTCGTGTATATGGGTTAATACAATTTCAAATCGATTCGCACGATGTGGCATGTAGTGGACAGACGAAACGAGCCCGATAAGCCGCTATCATAGATAACGAAAAAGGAAAAAATACACACAAACAAAGAAAAAAAAGGGCTTGGAAATGCTGCTACAAAATTTAAATTCCAACCCACGATGGCTTATCGCGATGGAGGCGCCCGGTGGCCCATACAATCAGTTAAGCTTCACGAACAAAATGCGTACGACCGGGTGCTGACCCGGGCCATCGTCAACAAACTGCCACATCACCGCCACCACAACCACCACCATCAACCCACCCCATCATCACAATCACCACCCCGAAACATCAGCAAAGACCAAAGAGAGAGATAGAGAGAAAGAAACAAAACAAAATACAAGCAAACGCTAGGGCTAGCAAACACAAACATCATCAAAACCATTCGATAGTGAGTCTGTGAAATCTGTTTTCTCGCTCTATTGTTTTACGTTGTTTTCGTTTTCAATTTTTTCCGTTTATCCTGACAGCCGTTGTTGCTTGCTTTGTTCTTATCTTTGTCTGCCTGTCTGTGGATGTTCTCGGTGTTCTCTCTTTCTCTTTTACACTCTCTTTCTCCTTCCTACTCTCTCTGTCGCTCTCTCTTTCGCTCTATCTCCCTCTTTCATAGTGTGTTTCTTCAATTCAATGTGTTGTTCTTGTTGTATGTTTACACGTTTAGCTTGCCCTAGTCCTAGTACCGTTTCGTTGGTCCACAATGTTCGTCCACCGTTCCACCTTTGATTGTGCCATGTGCCAGGTTCAGCCGGATCTGAAGCAAGCGCAACGCACAAATTTGGCCACCACAGAAAACAGTGGCTCGATAGCGTTTCTAACCATCGTATCGTAGCAGTAACCGAATTGGATTAAAATTGAGCAACAAACACACTCCTCCGAACCGTTCGGGCGCCTACTATTTGGGGTGTTGTGATGGTATCCGTTTGGCATTGGGTCGTATTTTTTCCAGTTTTTGTTCTTTCTCCATTTCCAAACCCCGGAGGCACCTTTTGTTCTATATCGTTTTGTAAGTGTGTCATTTGTTTTTGTGTGTTTTTTTTTTTAACCATCCTCTTTGCCATCTATCCAATTTAAGTTGAAAACTTCTGGCTAGTTTCAGGTTCATTTTTTTGTTGTTGTGTCGCTTCCTTCTATCATTCGCTTTTCCTAATCGGATATTGGCTTGTTTTCGTATCGACCACTGGTCTTTTAAACCGTGAGATGTTTATCTTTGTGTCTGATCAGTTGCAGAGGTCGGGGAAGCAGTTTTGGTTGGTTGTGTTGTGTTGGGCAGATTATTTGCTCTGCTATGCAAAATTGAAAAACTAATCGAATGACTTTTTTTTCACTCTTACGGGGAAATCGCTCTAGAATTACAGTATCTGCTGGGTCTGCTGGGGTTACAGAACCGGTACAAAACCAGAACGAACAGTTCTAGTGAATGGATTGATAATGACTGTATTTTTCGGACGATAATAGCCGAGTACCCTTTACAGTAATTAACTTTAATTTCCTTTTTAGTGAGGCAAAAACTTTGGCTCTCTTTTTTACGACTCATTTGTTTCCCAAAGTTCTTTACCTTTTTTGGGACTGATACAAACTGTAAGAAACAACGAAATTCAACGCATTTCGAGACTATGTTTTAATTATCTGTGAGGATTTTCTAACGAGTTTTGTACCGCTTTTGTACGCTAACTCCAAATCAGTTAGAATATTTTCTGTAACTATCCCAAACGTTTCGTTTTGCAAGCATTTACCTGATTTTTTTCGAATATATAACAAGCATTTTTTATAAATTCCTTGTTAAAGTTTTGTTCCATACATGTTATAAACATGCACATTAAAAAATAGAGCAAATTTCTTTCGTCCATTATATTTTTTATCATTTATTCTATGAACATCCAATACGAAAGCATCATCAATTAACTAAAAATAACAGGTATGGACAAAACAGATGAAAAACTACAACTGGAATTCATTTTCTTATGATAAAAGAACTTTGCTTATTTGGTGAAAGACGAAAACGTCTAATGACGGACATATTCCAACAATATTACAGTGTTGTAGTATTCGTCTAAAATAGCAAAAATATTGTCTGATGCTTTATCGTTGAAAAACTAAGATTCCGATGTCACTCCATTCGTCTAAATCAAAGTTATCAAACTCATTTTGGCTGGGACGAATTTTTAAATATAACCTACTATTTTCTGGTTATAAAACGTTCCAATGTAGCAAAATTTTCTTTAAATGATGCTTATAACTATTTTTAAATTCTCTTTCCTATTTCGCGAGTCACATTGGAAGGCCTCAAAGTCTGTACCTTTGACATGTCTGGTGCAAACCGTGAAAAGAGTCTTGAACAAGATAGAGAATGTTTTACAAAAATGGCCGTCATGGTTTAAGAGAATGACGTTAAAGTGACAATAACCCTGAAAGAGTAAGGGATGGCGTTAGTAAAACATGTGTTTCTGATCAATTGGTCTTCAAATGACATTATAAGCAACCAATGGACACAATACAAACTTTTGTTAGAGGTCTTTACCCATTTATTCTTTATCCGGGATGGGGTAGCAGCTCACTTATATCCAAACATCGCTTAAAACTTTAAAATATCTAACTTTAAGAAAGCCATGGCTAAGGCGTCTGCTAATTGCCGAAAGGCTGTTCGAGAGCGGTAAGCATCTTTTTAATGCTTCTTGGAAATAGAAATGTAGCCAATTTAATCTACTGAGCTGCCTGATAAAGCTTTATGTTCGTAAAAATTTAAAATTATTCTATTTTTTATATGAAAACGTAACGCTTTTAATGTACATTGCAACAGAAATGGAACTAAAAATATTTTAGAACTTAAATATTTCGATATAGTTCAGCTTTTATCCGTTTTGTTCCAACCATTAAAGTAGACAAGTAGATGCATTAAAGCTCCAACCAACATATCTCCCATGGTTCACTCAAAAAAAGCCAACTTCTTTACGTCATACGAACGTTACAATTGTCTGAAAACCAATTTTCAAACACACCCCACCAATAACTCGCATAAAAAGAGTATCACTTTTTCCAGCAATTTTCACCCGCTCGACTTTCCCTTTCTCAAAACCGTGCCCGTTAGCCGAAACGTTAGGGCGGAACGTGGCACCTTGCCGACCTGATGTTGCCAAAGTGCCACCACACCTACACATCACAGTGTCCCCGAAACTGGAGACTTAATCCTTTCCAATCTCTAAACTCATGCTGAGAAATTCAACAACAACAAAAAAATAACACTCAGACCATACAAACCCATCGGGAGAGTGAGCGAGAAGCTCAAAGCTTTCCTCTGTTCATGGTGTTTGTGTGTCTGTGTGTGTGTGTTTGGGCCACATACCCTTACAGCCCGATTCAGTCGCTTCGTACGTGCATCGTACTGCTCCCGGGCTGATGACGGTTTTTCCATTCCATTTCACATTTCAATACATTTCACCTTCGGCTCTGTGTGTATGTGTGCTCACCGGAGTTCTTTCCATTTACTCCGGATCACGCTGATGGTGATCGGCATGCACCACGTGCAAGCATTACGATAAGTGTTGTAAAAATGGAAAAAGCATTACCGGCGGCAACGCTAACGGGGTTCCCGTACGATGCATGCCAAATCATCTAAAATGCGATGAAAATATCGCATCAAATAATACAAGTAACACAGCCCCATTATCGCAACCGTAACGTAAGTGGTGTTGTTGCACAAAACTTGATGAAACCGAAAATGGTTGGTTGTGTTCTGTTTCGCAGAAGAAAACATTGATCACGGACGGATTGATTACGAGCTGATCGATAAGGTTCGGTACGGGATAATACATTTCTCTTTGAGCTATCGATACTTGTTATCTCGGGATAACCGGAAAGTGTAGTTTCCGAGATTCGTGAAGGATGTTTTCGAGAAGCGAAAAAACAACCGAGCTGCTTTAGTTTAAAAATGCAAGTACTTTATTCATAATAATTTTGTTTCTTATATACTAGAAATGTATAAATGTGTTAAACGTGTCCGTACACGTGATGTTGATGTATTGGTGAACGCGTGGGCTATTTTTTAAGCGTCCTGATTGTGGGCGGGATTTGCGCTTCTCATGATCCTGCTTGTCCTAACGATCCTTGCGGCTAACATGTGCGCGTCTGGGTTTTATTGCTTGCCCGTCCTAAATTAACATGCGCTTGATCGTACAGTGTGGCGATGCTATGTCGTGCGATATGATCCCTTGCTTATTGCATGCAACGCGCATGATCCTATGTTTTCTTAGGACTTCCTTTGAAGGATTCGAAATGCAGTTTATTGCACCTAGTCTTATGTCGCGACGTGTATGCGTAGGTTTTTCATGCTTATCGCTATTCTCGCGCTCATACGAAGGATGCTATTTTATTGCACCAAATTATGCGCCCTGGCGGAACCTAAATCAGCATATCAGTTTGTTCGCATGACGATCCCGTTGATCGTTTATTTAGGCTAGCGATGCTGGTGGTCCTAACTATTGTTCAAACCAGTATTTCCTATTTGCAAAGTTTGTTCAGCTGCAGAGTTTCTAGGTACTGAACCGTAATTATGCTGTATGTGCCTGCATAGCATTTCCTGTTTACATTTTATATATTTATTGAGAAACGGCGTACCATGGTTTATTGATTTAAACTAAACCTTTTTTATCTTATGCGTATCTTATGCGTTTCAACGTTTCTTTAATGATTTGAAAAAGTTTTCGACTGATGCGTTCGCAACAATACTTTCGTGGAAAAGCCTGAAGTAAATCAAGTAAATCCTTCATTGAGGCTCAATTTTTTGGGACAGCAATTATTGAGTCCAGAAGGCATAAAGCGATCCGGTGCTTCTTTTCCTAACTTTGATGCAAATCCTATCAACTGGTTTGAAGTTTTGGATTTCATCCTGACAATTGCTACAGTTTTTTTTTCCCAAAATCCTTCTCCGAATTTACCTTCAAAGAGAATAATCCATTTTTTTGTGATCCATTTTTCGGGAAATAAAGGCTCACATTGACTAGCTTGCCAACAATGGAAAGTTAGAACGGTCGGCCTAAAACTTTACACATCAGAAGCTTAAACCATCCTTCCGGGAACATGCTGAAACTAAGTTCCAGCACTGCAGCGATATTACATCGTCATGCCGACTTTTCCGACAGAAGGTTGCTTCCCTTGCTTGTGCCAGTTTACAGACACTACAGCAAGATATTGACACGGCCAACCGTTTTGTTTGATTTGTAACGCGCGGTGCGAAACTGGTTGGTTGCAATTCGATGCAACATTGAAACAACGTTTACGGAAAATCACACCGAATGCCCGATCACCATTGACTTTTAAATTGAATGAAGCGGGTGCAGTGCAGCTGTACCGTTTCGCAAGCAACCGCTCGCTGTGTGTGAGTGTAAATATGGATGCTCGAGCTCTTCCGCTTATGGCTTTGCTTTTCTTTGCCATATAACATGTAAGCGAACCGGACGACCAGGTATCGGATATCGGACGACCGGATGATTGGATCGGTTCGACATCCATTGCAGCAGGACGGCGTCACACCTGACGTTTCTATCTGTCTGTATGGACAGCTTTAGCAAGGATCCTTCTACATTCACCCACACACGCACACACTGTTCAAACACACTTCAATCGAAAAACGATGTCTGATAAACGTAGCAAAACAAGCCACACCATCCGACGGTCCTCTCTACCGACCGAGCGAAACAGGCAGGTCGATTGTGTTATTAAACCTTCCAGTTCAATTTACTGAATGCATTACTTTGGGAAGGATATGGTCCCTCGGGAACACTCACACACACCCATTGTTTTCCATGTGACGCGAAAAGGTAAACGATTTAGAAGCTTTTTGTTTTTGGGGGGGGCCGTTGAATCCTGAAGGATAACGATAAGAAATTTCATTTCGTTACTACTGCTTCTGCCTGACAGCTTGTACCGTGCGTGTATGTTTCGTGTGTAAAAATAGATGCTAGCTTTCATCAATCGCTGTCCCTTATCGACATCATCCAAAATGAAGCGAACAATCCAACCTGACACAAAGCTGTAGCTGAATGTAGCCGAGCATCAACTTAAGGACTACTTACTGTGAAGCTTTTGCGCTTTGCACGACGCTTCTACACTTGTTTTCGCTGGAAGTAGTAACGCTTGATTGGCCGTTATTGCGTTACACCGCTGTTGACCCACTTTTCCCTTCTTGCCACACTCCCGTACACCCGCACCAGGTACCATCCTGTTCGGGAACTTGAGCACAGGGCGGCTTTTGCTAAGCTCTGCGGTTTTGTGCGAACGCTTCGCAGCTGTGGTCGTGTCGTGTGGTCAATGCGGTCGTCCGGGTTTCGATCGTTCCAAAGAGGATTATTTGATTCCCGGAGCATGCGACGGCACAGATGTTCGCCAGCCTCCTTACTTTATGGTTTTATATGATTGTCCGGAAGTACAGAATAAACATGCATGTGTTCTGCGTACTCGCACGCCGGAGTCTCATGCCGGCCGATATCGATGAAATGTTTCCTTTCTCATTATTTCCATCCGTCCTACACAAACAAACTTAAAAACGGGGGGTTAAAAGGGGAAGAGCTGCGAGGTGGATCATCTGTGAGTATGCAACTATCGGCTATATACTATGTCTCACGGTTCGATAATAATTTGATCGTGTTTATGTTCCCACCGCTGGCACTATCTTCAATCTTCGAAATGCCACCCTTTTCTCAACTCCAACCGGCAAGGGACGTCGGGTATAACTTTACCCAGGCGACCCCTGTCATCAGCTCCGGAGACTTCACCGCAGGCTACTAAACAGAAGGCACATAATTTCCATCTAAAAGACCGGAAGTCGACAGTCGATAAAATGTGGAAAATTGTACGCCCCTGCCACTACACGCACACACACACACACAAACCACCCCATTTGTAATGGGGATAGCATAAGCTCAAGACGGCGCTAGTCAGCCGCATGACACACCGACACACCGAGATTTGCCGAGATGTGAAGCGAATGCTTATTCTGCCCCAGCTCAACCTTTTGGGAACGTTCTTGTGATGTTGCGAGTGTTCTAGCAAAGGGGCAGAACGGTCTGTAAAAACCCGCAAATCCCACCCGGTTTTGCGGTTGGCAGCTGTGGTGGAATGTGAGCGAGTTAGTATCAGCATCATTAGAGTACATGCTACCGGAAGAAGGATAACAACCAGGAACATTGTTGTTTCTTGACGTTGAAACTTGTTTTCGGATGCGTTGCCTAAGGATAAGTTCGTTGCCAGCTGGTTTGTGCTGCTCCATCCAACCCGACCGAGAGCTTTGTGTGCATGATTGGCTTCGTATGGTGGTGAATGAATGGGGGAGCTTCGTTCCCGAGATGCAACACCGTACGTTCGCAACTGGATGTTTACCGTGAGGCAAACAATCTGGTAATTATTTTTAAGGTTGTGGCATACGTTATGAGCATATCGAGCAGTAGGAGATGGTTTATGGACAGGCGAGAGTGCTTCGGATGTGTTAAAAGTGTCCTAAAATCTTCGATTTATAAACTGCGACATGCTTTGGTTTTGGTACAGCGGTAAGCTGTGTTTTGTTTCGGACGGGGGTTTAAACTTGATCCACAAAATCATACTCCTAGAGAAGAACGTTCACTCTATGGGTATTTTAAATCTCTGATATCCAGTCGCAACAGATGGCAAGCTATACAGGATAAAGAATATAATCTCTAAAGCCCTGTTTTGATCGTTCTCTGAAGTATCTTAAAGCCTTCTGAAAATAATACAGAAGAAGTTGTCCAAAATTGGGACACTAACGAGTATGAGGACCTAAGCAGCGGATGCTTTTCAAGAATACGGTTTCGCTTTTAGGTTAAGAAGCTCCGTGACAAAGCTTGTCCACTTGTCCTTGTCCTAGTATCCTATCGATACAACCATTATCTTTCCAACAAAAAGCATTTATAGTCAATCCCGTCAATGAACTGGAATTGATTACTGATGACAACAATTCCGCAGCTTCAGTATTGAAGCCGCCATGAGTTGATAAACTTTAATCTAGTGGTTAGACTATCCGTCTAAATGGTCAAAATTATTCTAGACAAGATGACAGTTTTTGTACAAAACGCATCGTCAATATCAGAAGTATAGTTGTCCATGTGAAACTCACTGACTACTCATGTGAATCTTAGCTTTTTACGGTAAGCGTGTCGTCGATCGAACAAGCTTACAGTTGGCCTCATCATGTACCAAAGTCTGTATAACAAGCCAAGCTTCAAAACTAATATTCATATATTTTTCGAGAATTAAAGGCATGCATTTTCTAACTTCCTTGCCTTGATTGTACTCATCTGGGTAGCTTAGTTCTATAGTCAACCTTACGTATAGCCCAGATTGGATTCGATACACAGTCCATATGAAAGCAAAGCACCACCGTTACTTGACGTCTGTCTGCCCCGGCTACGGCAGTATCCTAAATTTGAGCAATATGTACGATATAGAGTTATTTCTTGAAAGTTTTGAAGTTGGAAAAAATATTTCATAGCATGGTTTCTTTCAGCGTTACGTATTGTTATAACATCGGGGATGTAATTCTTGAACGACCACTGAGAGCTGAGTTTTAGTCTTACTTTAAGCGTGAGAGAGTTCTTTAAGTGCGGTAATAGCTTTTCGTGGAAAAAGTTTTTGATGACAGCTCAGACCATTTAAAGCATTGCAATTTCAGAGAAGGTCAATCAGAGAGAGTCACTTATTAAAATTAATTAAAAGAGCCTCATAAGCAACGTTGATGTCTTATAAATAATCGTAAAAAAGCGATTGCCTACTTTCGTGCGTTGCAAACATACCTTTCAGCCTAGAGAATTTATTTAAAGTCATACAATATTCTTGTTTCTTTAATTGAACTGCTTAGTGAATAGAAAATATTTACCCTAGATTGCACAGTGCAAATTATGTTTTCAATTGAGCAAATTCTAAAAACAGCTCTTAAAATATCCATATTTATTATTGTCGGCCTCAATCGAAACATGTGTTACGAATCTCAGCACAATGCCAGTGATAACATTTTTCACAAGCGTTACAACAAATTATACATCTCATAATGGGACATTAAAATCAACATACAACAGAAAAGCATGTAACAGTTTCCAATCACATCGAATTACAACTAAATCACCGGCATTCCAACAAACCACCAACACAATCAATCGTTATAAAAACCACCCCATTCCTCGGCAGGGCCAAATATTGGCAGCTGGCGGCGCGTATTCTATTTTATTGTTCCCTCTACTGCCCCAAAAGTGCCATTAAGGGTAGGCGCGGGTAGAACAAATACTCTTTTTCGGCGAAAAATATCTCCCCACCAATGTACCCTTGGCCACCCTTGGAACAGAACTCTATTAAACATTTATAAACCGCTTATAAAGCACACCCCGAAAACTCGCTTGCCGCCGTAGCGGTAGGTAGTTAGGTACCGCCAACATAACCAAACTGCATGTAAATCCAACGCCACGCCGCGCTAATACTGCTAACGATAATGTTTTACCTCCACTAATGTCAAACAAAGTTTCCAAACTTGCGCTCTATTCTGGCGAACCGAGGAACCATGTGCCAGTTCTTCCGTGCACATGTGCTTCCAACTGCACTAACAGGGGGCGAAGGTTGAAGATCTCGGTATGTCGGTATGTGCCTCGTATGCCGCCAGCTACCGGCAACCAGTAAAGACTAATTAATTAGTTCGTCTCACAAGTGTAACGTTAAACGGTACATACGCTACCACTACTATCTTGCAGCGTGATCTGTTACGGCGCGTTTGCTTACTCTGACGTACACAATGAAATTACGTCACGTCAGGGCCGGGGGTGAAGCAATGGAGTTGTCTTAAAAATTAAACCTCATCCAGAGCAGGGGAAATTGACGGAAATTGTTGGCGTTTTAAGTTGAGAGAGAATGGAGTGTAGAGATACATAACATTTAATGAAGATTCATATATCCTACGGATTTCCTTACTTCCCATGTGATACCTTTCTCGTTCATGAGCATGTTTATGGTGCAAATCTCCTTCGTTTTTTACTAGGAAACTCTCCACGTGATTTTTGTGTCTTACTACAAGAACACTCGATCCACTTTGCTACATGTTTAGTGTTGTTGTAGGTTCTAAATTCTTAAGAAGATCTCAACCATCATATCACCCATCTACGCTCGATTGAATGTTACCCCAATAAATCCTGCGAAAGGAACAGACGCTCTTCGTGTTTTTTCTTAACCCTTTACACTCTCACCGAACATCTCAAACTTATCCAATCATTCAAAACCCGGCACCCGCGGGTTGCTGATCGCGCGTCATCAAATCGCTTTTCAGCTCAGCTGGCGAGCCTTAGCCTATAATCGTCAATATTAATTATTATCGATGGCCATTTGTGCGATGGCGATACGATGGAGCAGAAACGTGCTGACGAAGGTCATTACGAAGGTCTTAACGACATCATTCACGCGTTCTTTTCGACAAACGATTATCGAAGGGTTTTAATGGCTATCAAACCGCGTGCTCTCCCATCTGGGTTGGGTTGCGCTTGTTTTGTAAAGTGAGGTTAGGGGAGTTTTTTTTCTCGTTTGTTTCGCTTCTCCATCTTGACTGTTTTGAGATCGTTTTTTCCACGATGAACAATTTATGTGATTGTGCGTAGTGCTTGGAGGGACCGATGCGAAAGGAGTAGATGAAGATGGGAAGTAAAAAGCATCCGTCAAGGGTTGGATTGAACGCCCGAAGCTCGTGGTCGTTGTTTCGTTGTTTTTATTCGTCGTATATCTTGCTCCCATTAAAAGATTCCCAGTTTTCGCTGTGATGCATGTACGTGTTATACGTTTTCGGAAAACTGTGTGGTGTTGTATGTATTTTTATCCCCCGTGTTATGTTTTCCAGTAGCCATAAAAAGTCAGTCACGTGGAAAAGGTTAATGTTTATGTATGTTTTAGATTTTAATTAGTCTGAGATTACTTCAAACGTTTTCAATCGAAAGCTTCAAAATTTATGAATGTGAAATTCTAAAATTGAATGAAATTCATAACAACATTTTCCACTTTTCAACAACTTTAAACAATGTACGTCGAGGTGATCGCTTTATCAACGTATACAAACCATAATCACCCATGATTCACCAAAGGAACAAAAGGGAATTAATTTTCAAAACGTGACGCAGTATGAAAAGTGCTTTAACCTAAGCTCGCTGTTTACATTTTACGCACATCTTCAACCGACACGAGTGCACTTGACGGAAAAAAGCAGCACAATTTTCCTTCTCTTTCCACATCGTAAAAGCTCACCCAACGTTACTCACGGCCTACTTAACCTCTGTTTATATGCGTGCGTCCCGGGTTCCACATTCGGGAGCTGTTCTGTGTGAATGTTTTGTTTTATGAATGTTTCAATGTTATCCCCTGGTCCATTACATTCACTGACAATCATCACCACCACCACCACCACCACCAACACTAATCACTCCAGTGTGCAACTTTGTGTCGATGTACGTGAAATCACGTGTGTTTTTTGTGTGTTGGTGTTTCAAGCTTAAAAGCTTACAAAGCGCAAACGTTTCCACCATTTCGTTTTCCAACACGTGCACACCGTTTCATCATTTTGTTTCTTTGTTTTTCATTTTCTTCCCCCCCCCCCATCTGTATCCCCGTTGAACGTACTGTATTGTATTTTTAATTTATGTTTATCATTGTGATTTAGTGACCCGGCTCTGAACCCTTTACACTCTCACCGAACATCTCAAACTTATCCAATCATTCAAAACCCGGCACCCGCGGGTTGCTGATCGCGCGTCATCAAATCGCTTTTCAGCTCAGCTGGCGAGCCTTAGCCTATAATCGTCAATATTAATTATTATCGATGGCCATTTGTGCGATGGCGATACGATGGAGCAGAAACGTGCTGACGAAGGTCATTACGAAGGTCTTAACGACATCATTCACGCGTTCTTTTCGACAAACGATTATCGAAGGGTTTTAATGGCTATCAAACCGCGTGCTCTCCCATCTGGGTTGGGTTGCGCTTGTTTTGTAAAGTGAGGTTAGGGGAGTTTTTTTTCTCGTTTGTTTCGCTTCTCCATCTTGACTGTTTTGAGATCGTTTTTTCCACGATGAACAATTTATGTGATTGTGCGTAGTGCTTGGAGGGACCGATGCGAAAGGAGTAGATGAAGATGGGAAGTAAAAAGCATCCGTCAAGGGTTGGATTGAACGCCCGAAGCTCGTGGTCGTTGTTTCGTTGTTTTTATTCGTCGTATATC
Organism: Anopheles maculatus; assembly: GCA_002091835.1. Classification (NCBI taxonomy): domain Eukaryota; kingdom Metazoa; phylum Arthropoda; class Insecta; order Diptera; family Culicidae; genus Anopheles; species Anopheles maculatus. The sequence continues at coordinate 92,463 of KZ061829.1, forward strand.
TTGCTCCCATTAAAAGATTCCCAGTTTTCGCTGTGATGCATGTACGTGTTATACGTTTTCGGAAAACTGTGTGGTGTTGTATGTATTTTTATCCCCCGTGTTATGTTTTCCAGTAGCCATAAAAAGTCAGTCACGTGGAAAAGGTTAATGTTTATGTATGTTTTAGATTTTAGTTAGTCTGAGATTACTTCAAACGTTTTCAATCGAAAGCTTCAAAATTTATGAATGTGAAATTCTAAAATTGAATGAAATTCATAACAACATTTTCCACTTTTCAACAACTTTAAACAATGTACGTCGAGGTGATCGCTTTATCAACGTATACAAACCATAATCACCCATGATTCACCAAAGGAACAAAAGGGAATTAATTTTCAAAACGTGACGCAGTATGAAAAGTGCTTTAACCTAAGCTCGCTGTTTACATTTTACGCACATCTTCAACCGACACGAGTGCACTTGACGGAAAAAAGCAGCACAATTTTCCTTCTCTTTCCACACCGTAAAAGCTCACCCAACGTTACTCACGGCCTACTTAACCTCTGTTTATATGCGTGCGTCCCGGGTTCCACATTCGGGAGCTGTTCTGTGTGAATGTTTTGTTTTATGAATGTTTCAATGTTATCCCCTGGTCCATTACATTCACTGACAATCATCACCACCACCACCACCACCACCAACACTAATCACTCCAGTGTGCAACTTTGTGTCGATGTACGTGAAATCACGTGTGTTTTTTGTGTGTTGGTGTTTCAAGCTTAAAAGCTTACAAAGCGCAAACGTTTCCACCATTTCGTTTTCCAACACGTGCACACCGTTTCATCATTTTGTTTCTTTGTTTTTCATTTTCTTCCCCCCCCCCCCATCTGTATCCCCGTTGAACGTACTGTATTGTATTTTTAATTTATGTTTATCATTGTGATTTAGTGACCCGGCTCTGTGGTCTACCGAATAGCTGAAGGAATTCTGTACACACTGTAAAACATGCACAATCACACAACCACTTGTGTGTGGAGAGTGTTGTTCCGGGTGTTGGGGAGGGGGGGGGGATAAAATTTTCCTCACAACCGGAAGTAGAGGGACAATAACGATTTCAGTTGATTTTGTTCATTGCGTAAGCACCGGTCAATGTTTGCGAGCTGAATGTTGTGTTTGATTCTGTTGTAAATTAATGTTATGTTGTGAACTTGTTTCGTTAAGTGTTGTTCCTCCCGCCATTACCCCCGTCACACCGGTGTTGTGCTTTTCCAGTTTGGTTTTTTATTTTACAACTTTTTTTTTCAATTCACCTTTTTCCATACAACGTATTCTATTGTGCGTTTTTGTGTGTCTCTCTTTCTCTTTCACGCGTTGTCTTTGCATTCGAACGCACCGCAGTTATTATGATGGACGAGGAGGACGATGAGGAAGACGAGGAAGAGGACATCGAGGAGGAGGATCTGGACATTGGGGCCGAGATTGATCCCGATTCACCACCGTGGGACGTGTACGGTGATATGGACGTGGAGGATCAGGATGATACGACGGAGAACACGGCGTTGCTGCGCACTGCTGCCAAGACGGAAATCATCGTCACACCTATCAGTCCGGTAAGGAAGGGATTCGAAAGATAAAAAAGAAATAAATAAATTAATGTAATTTTTGGTTGTTTGTTATAAACACCAGGCGTCTCCATCATAAAATTCAAATTTTAAAACAAACATTTGTTGATTATGCAATCATGTCATGCAATTTTGTTGACATTTCTATATAAAATTTCAATATTAAAAGACCCGATTTCCTGAAGAAACTTATAAATAAAAAATAAATCAAAATATTTGTACCTATTATTAGTATCAAAATCAGTAATTTAAATATATAAAACTGGTCTTATTCTACTGTCCATCACTGTATCTCCTTGTGCTATGCTCTACTTGGATGACCTTCGTCGATTGGAGGGCATTTATCGGATTTTTTTATGTTACAAACATGTTTGAAATTTTATATTTTGCTGATAAAATGTAGTAAAGACATTATTTGACGAAAATATGAGCTATTTTGTTGATGTTGCTTTGATTCCAGTTATCTCAGTTAGAATATCCGGTATTATCGTTTATCGGAATATTAGTATTTCTTTAAGTACGCTAAAGATAAACATCCATTTAATCCACAATTACTTTACGTCCAACAGGTCAGCTCGGCATTCGAGCTAAATCGA
>KZ061829.1:100728-117163 GCA_002091835.1 Anopheles maculatus
TCGGCATTCGAGCTAAATCGAATGGACAGTGAAGAGTACAGACGCTCGAAGCAGGCGGCGGCCAACAACAACGAAGGCGAACAGCTTCAGCAGCAACCGCAGCAACAGATGCTGGCCATCACCGGCCCTAGCGGTGCGATGGATTCGCTCAAGCCCGAAAGAGCCAGCAACGGGTCGGACGATACATGAGAATGGCTGAAACCATCCCCAGTGGCCAGTCATGGCTGCACCTCCACGCAGCACCATCCCTTCCGGTTCCGACCTCACGCACCTCCCTCCGCCATCCTTTCCCGTCGTACCGTCTGGCCACTACGCACCGGTTGGCAGCTTGCTATCTATCTATCTTCCCATCTCACGGCCCTACTCGACACCACACAATCCTGTGGATCACCACTCACCGGGCGAGGTTTCGTCAGCACCACGCAACAACGCGCATTCTCTCGGGACTCCGCCGGAACCTTCCCGCCAGCTTACGGATGCTAATCGTCAAACAAAACGCCACACTGCGTGCGGTACAACAACCGAGCGATGATAGTACGGAACAAAAACCACTTCTTAGAGACCTGATTTCATTTGCCTCCAATTGTCCTTCCTAGAAGACGGTCCTTGTTGTCTGTTATAGTCTTGCTGTTGAATAGTCGTAGCCTCTCGCCAATTCCTACCGCCCAGCGCAATTATTTGAGCAGGGTGTGCGAATGTTAATTTCCTTGTTGATTAGAGCCTGTTTCCTGCGCTCATTACTCCCATCAAAATTGACGCTCTCTACCGAATCGCACGGGGAAACGCAGAACCGTTCCTGTTCGATTTGCGATCTGTTGTTTCCCGACTCACATCATCATCCATGGTGCTACCCCATTACATTAACGAACGCATGTTGCTTAGTTTTACTAGTTACACAGCCTCTCGCTCTCTCTATTTTATTGCCTGTTACTTCTGTGCTGGCGTCACTTCGCCTCTTACCAGACCGAAGCGAGTTTGTAGATTAAATGCAGAATATATAAAACAAAGAAACAGCACACAATCGTAAGTGACACGCACATACAATTAAATTAAACGAATGATAATTAATGACCAACGATCGGCTTTCGCTTCTAGTGCTCGCGTGCAGTGAAAACGGAAAACATACATTAGCTGTTAACGGTTCAATTGCATCGCACCTATCCACCATCAGTGTGTGCTGGTGGTAAAACCATACTCATACGGTTAATAAATTATTGCCCATTTTTTAAGTCTAAACCATAATGGCCGCACAAATACCCTTTCCTTCGTGGATCTATTTTTGAGCGGTGACAGAATTAAAATAAAAATCCTTTTACACTCACTCACACCGACTATTTTCCCCAGAAGTATAGAGCACAAATGAGTCAGCTTCCTTAAGAGAGTTAGAACCATTACGCATTCGGTTTAGTAACATTAACAATATAAATCGAACCATTGTTCACTGCGCATTAGAGCGAAACGGTGCTGTTGTTTGTGTCTGCAACAGCCTCTGCAAAATGGTGGTGAATGCAAGAGTTACAGTTTTAATGATAGGCATTTTTTCTATACCTTACTTTAATTCCTCCTAGCGTCTAGCGAACGTACCGTTTGTTAAGTAGTGAAAAATCAAATAGAGAAATGCAAATACAGCAAAACCTTCCCGGTTCGTGGCAAGCAGAAGGCACTAGAACATAAAACGCATAGTTCATTATAAAATGGCCAAAAACGGATTTCATGTAGCGTTAAGGTGGGTGGCGCAAGCGTACGAACAAACATGTTTCGGGAGCAAGATTTCAACAGCCGATCAAATCAAACACTCACTCAGAAATGCGAACATCATATGACACCTTTACTTCCCCGTTGGTATGCGGTATTGATATTGGAACACACAAAAAATGTCAATTATTAATCTTAGAAATGGGTACGCGAAAAAGCAAGAACGAACAAACAACACTCAACAGCTCGCACAGCACACACACAGAACAGGATCGAAATGGCAGACGCTGTGGATAATGCGCTAGAGTAATCATAGATATTGGTTTAGTGGTAGTAGAAAAAAGGAAAAACAGAAATGGTTAAACTTAAAAGAAAAACCAGTATTTTAGTTGTACACATTGGCAAACCACCAATCAAACAACAAACAACACGCTGGTGCGAAAATTATTGTTCATTTTAGCAAAGACTTAGATAAATGAGAAACTACACAAAAAAGACAACAAATTATAAAGCAAAACGAGAAGTAAGGAAAACGTTAAACCTAAGCAAACCTAACCCTAAATGCTATATATAGAGAGAGAGCGCAGTTAAAAAACGGAAGTTAAAAAGGGTACGAGTTGAAAGGAACGAAACTTTAAGCACAGACAACACTAGACAACACCGTAACCTAAAGCAAAACAACAAAACGCACATCACTCCGAACAAGTGAAGACAATAATGGTTGAGTAGTGAGGCGTGTTTAGCTTGAAACAGAGGAACAACCACTAAACGAAACAAAACAAAACAAACAATACAATATAATCCTTGAGGACGATTGTAGCAAACGTAGCTGAGTTTTTGATTGATTTCGCTAATTAATATAGATGATGGCGGGTGAACGAACTCATGCAGAACCCGCCAGCTATAGTAATTGTAAAAAAAACAAAACAAAACTACAACAAGTAATCAAAAGAGAAAAAACACACAGAAGAAATACACAAATAACTGCAGAAAACAAATAACTCGAACCTACGAAATGCCATCAAAATACACTAGTGATATTACAAAACAGATGAGAAGCAGGAATGGGTAACAACACCGTGCAAAAAACAATGTCGTCCTCCACACGCGCACAAGTACACACACACACTCACGAACAGTGGCAGAGGCGCGTTTCCAACGGTTTCCTGTGACCTTGGACACGGGCTCGAAGATGGCAAAGGCCGGAAATAGTTGCTAAGACGATTTGATAGGTTTAATTAGCGTGCTAAGTGATGTAGCCGGTAAGATTAAGCATTGTTTAGACGTGTGTCAGTGGATACGTTTCTGTCACTCGGATGATGATATTTCTTTTTTGGCCTCACTTTGTTTTATTGTTAATATGTTACATTGTTTTACTGCTGTTTTACACTACACCGAGACACTTCTGAATACATATTTTTCATATTGTTTTTTTGCCCAATAAAAATGGATAACTGTTTGTTGGTTTTCGATTATTTATTGTGTTATTTTAAATAAATTTTTTAGTTTTAGTTGTCTGATTTTTATGTTTGGTCGTTGATTTTGTGGTTGAATGTTAAATATTTTTCATTTTTAGTGTATTCTTGTGTTTTCCATGTTTTTTTTTTTACATTTTATTCATAAGTTTTCTTTCATTTTCTCTTCTTCGAATCGGCAATTATATCTCGTTTTATATTGAGGTTCATTTTTCATTAATTTATTTTCAATTCTTCTAGCTAATGTTCGATTCATCGAACTTCTTTCCATTTGCCATCTTCCTTCGAACTAAATAATTAGTTAAACTCTTTAGCGATGTAAGACTGTTGAACCTGTACATATGTGCGAGCGATACAAAAAAAAAAGACCGCAAACCAAGAGACGGATAAAACGTTGTAAATTTCACTAATCAAAAAAAAGGGAAACACAGTTTTAATGAAAAGTTTCAGCAAACATCTGTACATAGCGTAAGGTGGCCTAGTCACCGACCAGCAAACGATACCCCGTTACACTCCTAGAAACGAATCGAAACTAAATGGATAGCATTTCACAAAACTCCGCACAAAAAGCCCCCCGGGAATGTACAGCACTAAGGAGATAGCAAGAAAAAAAGGCCGGTGGCACATTATCATAAGCGTGTAGTTAGTGCATAAGCGCAGCAGAATAAAAAAGTTCATATTGTTTAATCACTTTAATGTAGTGGCTTCAAGGATACATGAGGCGCAACCGTATTAGTTTTGCGTTATTTAAACACACTCATACCAGCACAGTTCAGTACTCAGCCGTTTTGTTGAGAGCATTTGCCAAGTGATATGATGTAGCACCGTTTGCTGTTAGCTTTGGATAGGTTTGTTTCGTTTCACCTTCGTTCAGTTTAACAAGTTGTGTGGTTTTAGCGTGTAAGGTATACCCTGAAAACAAAGGTAGCAAAAGGATTAGTGTTTCGTTTTAGATGCAAAACTCAAAGCAAGCAAACATGTCTGACTATACCGTCCCTTACGTTTCCAGCAAAAGTCTGTTCAGTTTTGCAAAGTTCCTACTAGCGCCCTTTCCGAGTTAGGTGAGGCTTTGGTGAGCTTACAAGTCACCAGGTTTTATTGGAAAAGAGAGGCAGAGAAAGTTTAAAATATAGAAAATCAAAGCTGAACATTTGCCCACAGCAGCCAGATTGTAATGTGTTTGTGTAAGTGCAAATAGAAGGAGCATTTACAGAAGAAAACAAAACAAGTAAAAACAAAACTGAAACAACTATCTATATAGCTAAACACAGACGAAGAGAAGAAGAGATGAAAGTTCCGAAGGAACGTATTAATTGTAGTTGAGGCAACATATTTACTTAAACACATCTTATTTCATTTAACAAACGTTATTATGTGTGTCCCTTAACATCAAACAGACGTATTCAGCCGTTCAGTTGTTTGTGAGCTTCGTTTCTCGTTTAACTTGTTTAAATCTTTTTATCTTCCAATTGATGTTTTTATTTTCGAATTTCTCGTATTATTTTAGTAATTTTTCTTTAATAGTTTCTGTTTAGGTTGCTATAATTTTGGTTTATTAATTATTCTTTATTTATATTTTTGTTTCATTCTTTCTTCTTGATTTTTCTAATAAATAAATTTGTTTGTTTAATTTTTATTTTGTTACATCCGTTTTCTTTTAAAACCTTTTCCATTTATTCGCCCTTCTTTTCCTGTACAAACAGTCAGTTCAGTCACCATTCGTTTATTACTTTCAAAAACAAATTGAATATACATGATAACTTTACATAAAAATAAAGGGATCACAGAAAATGGTACAAGAGCTTTACATGAACTTAAACGTAAGAGATGAAATAATTAACCATAAACGATAACGCTAGTTTCCGTGGCGATGATATTTAAACCAAAAACCTAGAGCAAAAACCAAACGAAAAAACGGGATGAGGGAGGTGAACATTAAATCGATAAACAATTAAAGAGCGCACACCTATAAACTCCGCTGTGGAAATGTTACATGTATAAGAGCGCTGAAATGGTTTTGATTTTCCGCTGTAGAGTGTTTGCAAACTAGTGCTATGCTTTTAAGGTCTGCCGATGGCAGATGAATGTGCAGAGTGCACAGAAGAAAGTTTAGTGGTAAAATGTTTTTTTTTTTCAGTACGTAACTAAACTCCATGAAACAATTAAATTGGAAAATTATTAGAAGGTTAAATATGCGCATATTTTTGATAAGCTTCTGTTACTAATTTTTTATCAAAAACTGTTCAATAGTTCTAACATACTTCTGCACATTGCTACTATTGCACAGCGATTTTTTCTCGAATAAGTTCTTATACATTTGTTTGTAGAAATTCCAGCAGCTGGTAGAACCACATAACATTTGTGAACTTTTCTTCTATTTTGTGTGCGGTTGATTGTTAGAGGTAGCTGCAATATCAACTAAACCCAACCATTAGCATTAGCAGTTAGTACGATGACAGTAGCAAATTAACACTAGAACACTATTCACTATTGCCAAGGCTAGTAAAGTAAGCGAGCAGAGTAGTGTGTACGATGAGGAAGTAATGTCAAAACCAACAACTTTCTCCTGATAGTCGAAAATTTGTATATAACGTGTAGCTATGAGCAGATCGAGAATAAGGAAACGGTCGTAAAGAAGCAACAACAAACAAAAATCTAACAAAACAAATAGTCCGTAAGTAAACACATTTCTTATATCGTAAGTGAAGTACGGTTGTACGGTTATAATCTGCTTCCATTAGCGCATTCGTTTTCTGCCATTTGAATTGAAAGTTTAGGCGCGACGAAATCCAATCAGAATGCAAGTAGAATCGTTCCGGCACGTTTATTCACGTTAGCAGAAAAAACATTAAGCCCCACAAAAAAAAAGTATAAGCAGCCTATATTGTAAGCATGCAATGAAAGCAACTCCCACAAAAAAGATAAAACAAACAAACCATTTTAATAAATTGCCAAGCTAGATGCGGTTTGAAGCAAACATTGTGAAGATTTATTCATATTAACCAATCGGCGCCTAACAAAATACACACACACGCGACACGTTCTAAAACGTTGTAAAATGATAAAAAGTACGTTGCGTTCGATCACCGCTCGAACGGGCCAGAGTATGAAGCGGAAGATGTAAACTATCAACGCAAGTGCAGCACAGTGTAGTGATTATCGAACAACTAATCAATTACTATAGTAAAAACACACACATACACGCTCGGCCGATCGGTGTGAGGGATATGTTTCGTTTTAACATTCGTTTCGTCATTATGAAAATGTGATACATTATTACGATTAGTCGTGCTAATATCGAGTGCAACCGTCTGCAATTGCGGCGGCTGCATGCTCGAAAGCTCGCAAAAACAAAAACCATACTAGTACCCAATACTACTAACACATTCTAGGGCAAAGGAACACGAAAGGGAGTCCTGTGGCTAACGAAAACTGTAAAGTGCATTGTAGAATATATACGACGTGCTGTGTGTAAAGTATTATCCCGAGGCAACCTCGTTAGGAACAATGCAGTCAAACACACTTAACGCACACACACAAACACACAAACAACTACATCCATTATAACAACCGGAACTCCGGTAGAAAGAGTGGGGAAAGGGGCAGCCGTAATGCTGAAAACCGAACCCAACATTTATCAAACTTTATTATAAATAAACAGAGATATCGTAGTGGACAAATATGTTCGATGGGTTGTTGATGTTATTGTGTTACAATAATGATGATAATTCCATGAGCCAGTTTCTCAGCGAATCCATACTGCAGTATGCCGATCATAGATCGGACGAATCTATGGTATCGTAGATCGTATTGAAGTCGTTAAACAAGTAATCTTTGGAGATCTGGTGCTCTTAACATTTCTGAATAACCTGTTGCAGAACTCTTCCGACACACTATCAGGACATTGATTGCTTGGAAGTTAGCTTAGTTCAGCCTATCTGCACCAGATCATCACTAGCTAATCTGTAGTATCTCGTTATTGTCATGCTGATAGCTGCAGTGTTGTTCTCGTTTGTGTTTGCTTACTTGACACCAAATCAATTCTAACTCTTTCATTCTGTTGTCAGTTAAAGAAGCATTTTCCATAGTCGATCTTTTGTCACTCAGCGTAATGGTACATAGCGATCTTGGAAGTTGAACAGTTTCGATCGACATTTAGTATGCTATAGATCTTGGTAGTTTCCTCTGATTAGTAAGTCACTCGACTCTAGACAGATTAACTTCTTGCTTGTAGCAAAGCTACAAGGGGCTACAAGGGGTAATCGCTAAAAGGGGCTACAGCCGGCTTCTTCCAGGATCATCTTCAGCGGATGAACCTCATTCAGGAGGCACATTGTCCGGAGTGTCCGGAGCTAAGAGAGACTCCAGAGCACGTGATTTTTGAGTGCCCTCGCTTCATCGCCGTGAGACGTCATATGAACTGTCAGGTGGGAGAAGAAGTCACTGTGGAGAACATCATCCCCCTGATGTGCTCCAGCCGAAACATCTGGCGAGTTATAGCAGAGACCATCAGGGTGATCCTTACCCGCCTGCAACAGCGACGTATTCGCATCGACAGAGGTACGACTGAGACCGGTCCAGGGGCTCAGCAAGATGTCAGCCGGGAGAACCATATCATTAATGGTGATCCCGGTTTCATACTGTAGTGGTAGCTATGATCTTCCTGGAAGAGCATGCTATCGCGACAGGCAGTAGATCACCGTTGGAAACTGGAAGAGTCTCATTAGCTCTTCGGTGACCAATGGTGATCGTGAAGCTAAGACGCCCGACAACCCTCACCAAGTTGTCACAGCGCGACGCCGTGACGAGTTGCCCATGGCAAAAATTCGTCTATACCATTCATTTCCAATGTTATACCCCCGTTGGTGATCTGGGAATGTTTGGCGTAAGGCTCGAGGAGGTTTTAGTCGGTCGAATCCGGCAGTACCCAATCGGTGGTCCCATGGGTCTCTATGAAGATCTCCTCCTCGGTGGAAAAAAAAAAAAAAAAAAAAAAAAGGGGCTACAGCTCCTAAACGATAGGCTTTCGCCCCTTCTGTTTCACTGCACTGTCTCTGCTGGGATTCTGGAGATGCCATTGCGCAGTCCTGTTAAATAAATTCAAATTTCAAGATTATCCGTTGCAAAAAGAAAGCTTCTTTACATTACAAAGAATTCGAGCAGTTTTACCGGTTGTCAAAATCAGGTGATTTCGAGCTTTCGAGTAGTTACGCGTCGAACAGACTTATTCTAGCAGTGCACACTGGACTTTTGTATTCGGTTCTAATTATTTTATTAGTTTTTTATCAAATTAATTCTTTTGACAGCAATCTCATCCTTGCGAACCAAACCAAATGAAACTTGGACTAAAAAATAATTCACCACGCGTGAAAAGATTTATCTACGCTTAACCTTTCCTAATTTTATTTTCAAACTCCCATTTTGACGATATCTGAAGCAAGCATCCGATGTGCTTGAAGCGAACTCTGAACGTACGCGTATAAACCACGCAACCCAACGGTTAAACCGGGTTCTTCTTCGCGTCAAATCGCTCGCGACTCCGGTTAACCGAGACTATACCGATTTCAATTCTCGTGGCAGTAGGACGTGTTCAACACGCTCCGTCGGAAAATTTCTATCAAGCCACCGAGCCGGAATATCCCGGAGTGCTACAGAACCGCTAACAGGGCTTCACTCATCGGGACACCATCAGCGGACTGCAAACACAAAGTTAACGTTTTGCCAAATGCAAACAGTAGTGCAACAACCGTAGTACCATTATTGTGTAACGCGATTAAAGTGTGCAGCGAAAAGCAGTGCGGCCTGGTTTTTCGCAAAGTGTTTGTGTGTTTACATACATGTGTGTTAGTTGAGTAAAAATAACCTTCGGAGTGTAAGAATCTTTCAAGATCCCGTTTTTTTTTGCTCGTGTTATCGTGGGGCAGGGCTAGGTGGCACGGAAAAGTGGGCAAAGAATTTCGATTTCCCGGTTTCCCCCTCGCGGTAAGGTTTTTCCTCGATTTTACCAGTCCGGCCGTTGCTAATTTTGCCGCGCCTGTGTGTGCGTGTGTAGTAGTGTGTTGTTTACATTGTGACGCGTAGTTAAGAAGAAAGTGCCGACGCTGCCGACGCGTGTTGGATAAAGAAAAGAGAAAGAGAGTGTAAAAAAAAGCATTGTAACAATATCGTACGATTCGCCCGACGGCTGCCACATAATCACTTTCGCACCGTACCGACGTGTTGCCCCACAGAAGGTCCGGGTGCACGGGTAAAGAAGCTACAGCGGCGAAAAAAAGCGTCTCCGGACGATTTTGGTCCCGAAAAGAGGCGAATTTTTGGTGCGGTGTGGTCACATTCGAATGCCTTCGAGTCAAGGATATAGTAAAGTTGCGTCGGAACCTCCGATCGAGCCTGTGGACGGGACAGTCAGTATGGCGGACGGTGGGAACGTTGGAAGCGGATCGGCAACCGCCATGATGCCTGCCACCGGTGGTATACAGTCAAATCCGGCTGGGAAAATACCGGCCACCAACTCACAGCAGCGCCTAATGCCCGCGGACTCCGACTCGGTGACATCGTCGATGGACGAAGGATACGGGGGAACGGGCACGAGAAACTCGCCAGATACGGAAACGGTCACGACATCGATCGGGGCCAATGCGTGGTTCACGGTGATCGTTTTATGTTTCGTCAATCTCATCAACTACATGGATCGGTTCACGATTGCGGGTAAGTGGCAGCCAACCGTCGGGCGCTTCCTTCATTACAGAGTGTCTCACGTTTCGTTCTTATTTGCATGTACGCACACAAGCTTACCCGTATCGTATCGTATCTTGGTACCCTACCATATTTCGGTGACTCACAGCAATTGCGGATGATGTATCTTGTACGGTTGCAGCAACAGGTGGCCAGTGGAAGAGAGCGAGAAACTGCGATGCGTGCGCCAATTGCATTACAATGACGTTTTCTTTTTGTAATTTGTTCCGCACTTGGAATGCATCTCGCGAAGCGTACAATTAATGAACGCAACATGCGGGACGTCCCGTGTTAGTTGGGCTTCGTTGCTGTGCCAGAATTGTGGCTTTTTGTCTGGAACGTATAGCTGCTGGCACCGACACGTCACGACGTTGGGTGTATTGTGCCGTGTGCATACGAATGCATGCATAATCGCTGCATATTTCATGTACATAAGTAATGACTTCCCAAATTTTCTGTCTGTACGCCCTCATAAGACGTCGGATGTTCTTGTCGTTGGAAATCTAAACCTCTCATGCCCAAAAAGGGTGAATATAAAGAGGTTTTATTTGAAACATCTGAGAGAGCAAGTATGTTGCAGCAAAAATCAAGAAATCGACATCGTGCACTTCTTCACATTCTTATCTTTGTCCGCACAGTATCGAACCGACGATATTGTTCATGAAAAACTCTCAATCGTGTCAATGGCCATTCCCTTCTGCACCCTTCTCAATCGGTTATCATTATTTGAGGCAAGGCGATAAGTTTTGTCAGTCACGCTAAATTACCACCCAACTCCCTGAACAATCTGTGTTTGCCTTCTGCCGAGCGATTTGATGATCTCATACAGCTACGCCCGTTGTTGTGCGTTCATTATGAAACATTATTCTTAAACTTACTCATTTTTTCCAATTTATATCCCCCCTCTCACAAGAAGCCCTTTTGAAACCCTTTCCAAAGCAATATCTCAACTTAATTCCTTCTTCGTTGCGTCCCACGGTTAATCCCACCGAATGCATCCAACCAGGCACACCCGATTGCTGCACTACAAGCACCCGTTCTACATGGGTTGGTGCTTGTGTGTACTTTTAAAAAGAAAAACCACATGTAATGAATTTTGTTTTCCTTCCCTACCCTTTTGCTGCCTTAATTTATTATCCTCGCTGCGTGTGTCATAAGTCTCGCACCGTATATTGTATTTTAGAGGGATCTTTTCCTGGACAAAATCCCATCCCGTGTTAGGGTAAGGGAGTACGGTTTGAAAAAAAAACAGCCTATCACTAAACAAATAACGTGCCTGATTATGGTGTTATAATAAATGCGCTTTATCTTCTACCGAGAGCAGCAGGATGCGTGATTAAATTCGTTATCGAACGTTTTGTTCCGAACGGTGGTGGCCTCTGTTCGCTGTATCCTGACCCTCGTTGCTATCTGTTTCTTTACAAAACTTTCAAAATCCCTCTGCCAATGGGTGTTGGAAAATGTTTTTGGTAAACGCAATAAATTGATGCACAAACACGCACCCGGGGTGGGACAAATTTATTGGCATCACGTGCTGCGGTGCATGCAATGTTCCTCCGAAATCCGAAGCAAATTGCAGGAATAGTGGTGACTTGCACATGATGCTTTTGTCTGTTTCGTTCCTGCCTTGGCTTCAGCCATAATCGAAAACCCCTGTCTAACGTCTTATCAAATGTCATTAACGGTTACGGTGTGTACATGCATTGGGGTGCCCTGCTGGTACTAGAACTCGAATTCCCATTTGTCAGTCATAATTTGGTCGAGCACCACAGTCCCGAGGGCGTCCCGTTTTGATTGCGGTTGATTGAGCGTTATGCTACCCTCGTAGGCTAAGCGTCCACAACGCCGTGCGCCTTTTGCTCTTGTAGTGTTATAAGATCGTTTATTGTGTTATTGTGGCAAAAGGTGTTTCTACTTCCCTTAAGCGTAGAGTGCACTGCACCACGGAAACAGTAAATAGTTTTGTTTGTTGTTTGAACCGTAGCGAGGGAAGAGCCTCTTTAGGAACACTTGGGAAAGGGTTCCAATAAAATTAGACGCCAATGATTCATATCTTGCAATTTCTTGATGCTTAAAATCTTTTTAAACTTTTCTATTTCGTCAAATATAATTTATATGTTTATTTAAATTTATCTTCCTTCTCATTTCACTTCCATTTGTGCCTTACTTTATGTGTATGCACGTTCCGCTTTACTTCTGCGACTGGTTAGCACTTCTCCAGATTCTAATTGGATTCGCGTTCATTCGCTTCCCTTCCCAAGTGCTAAAAGCCCTTGAGATTACTTCACTTTCTCCTTGTTGAAAGCATCCCCACAAAAGATGCACAAATTAATTACTCCCAGTGCAAGATGTTTCTGCCCGAAAGAGGTACTCAAACAGTTACCTTATATGGGTCAAATAGCATCTAGGGAAAACTATACCTGAAATTATAAAACTACTATTCTGCTCTAACCCTTGCGCCATCATCCAACTATGTGCAATATAAGCGTGAATCAGATGCGGTTAAGATTAAGAGGATTACAGCAAAGAGTTACCATGAACACATTCACTCTCCAGCCACTGTCCCACGGATTCCGCGACCCGGAGGCGTACGTTTTTCGACTGTGTTGGCGGTTACCGTGTGCGATGATGACGCGATTGCATGTCCAATTAAGAAAGTTGTCTCATTGTTGTCGCACAAACGCGCACATTCGCTTTCGGGCGGCATCCCCGGCACGACTGGAATCTTGCTCTTCTTGGGCGGAGACATACACTCCAGAGCATTGTTTTCGTTTTCCTTTACCAGCATTATCATGATTAGTTCCGGAAAAAGCGGATCAAAAAGATGAAGTCACATTTCATTACATATCCCCAATATTTCTCGCTCATCAGACGCACATACCATTAGCGGGATTATTTACAGGCATACCGCTATTTGTCTAAAGCGCGCGGCTCAATTGGGGAAAAATACCTGTTTTGAAGAAACAAGCATACTATTTCGCAAAAGCCACAAGTCGAATACTAAACGACCGCTTAAAATGTTGTGAAAAGTAAAAGCAATTTCACTTAACATTCAAGTTCCGGTGCTGTATCGAAGCGAATTTCTCTCCACGCCGTTGTGTTAGCCAGAGGGTAGTAGATAGAAGCAATCCATTATTCGGTTGTTTTATTTTGGAAAATCATTACCCCTGTTTTTGGGAGGGTGGGTGCTTAATTTTAGTTTTGGTTGAGCTGCTTTGTAGGATGAGGATTTTCTCATAGCAGCGCAATTACGTTGATTCGGGTCCGATCGTCACTTTCTTTTCTTTGTGCGACTGCCTGGTTGACGAAGTGTAATGAAGGTGCAAAACTGTCGATCGATACTCTTACTCTTAGACATGGTAGCAACCAAAATTGCCTGAAGAAGAGAGTTCATTCACTCGCAGCAGCAGCAGCAGCAGCTCCATTGAGCCTTGGAACAGGTATGGTCAAGTGCTAAAAAATGCATAAACTCCTTCCCGCTGCGGTCACCCATGCGGGATGACGTCTTTTGAATATCTTTCAATGTCACTTTCCACGGCAAAGAAAATCCATTCCACTTATCGGCGAACGACTTTGATGTAGGGCAGCACTAGACGAAAACACGTACACGTTTTAAGGCCTTTGGTGTAAAAAAAGTAAGCGCCTCACCTTATGTCTCACCCTACTCTACTACTTACTGCTGAGACGACTGCTTTCGGCAGCGACCTTGTCCGGAATACTGCTAAACGGGACGCTTTACTTCGGAATGGTTTTATTTATTTTTTAATGCGTTTTTTTTTGGCGTTCGTCTCCCCGTCTTTGCGTTTGCGCTGCGCGTGTCGACCACGACACGTTCGCGTATGAGGGTCGGGGTCTCCCTGTAGTGCGCCAATCTTGCGCGATGAGCTAGGAATAGTAAGTTTATTATTTTGTTTTGGGACTCGCTTTTTTTGCAATGGTCCGTGACGTGTGGTGTTTTGTTGCTGGCTTGCTGATGTGTATGGGGTGACTAATATTCACCATTTTGGACCAACAAAATGGAAATGGTTGATGGAATTACTCTGCCAATTGGACGAAGATGATAAAAGAAGCACGAAAAAAATGAAGAATTCAACAGAGGCATCAATTAATCCTGCTTGTCTTTTTGTTCTCTTCGGAGGCTCCACTCTGTCTCAAGAACTGCGTAGAACATTCGTCGGTTCTGTACCTTAAAAGCTCGCCACCTTGCAAAGTGTTACGGTCGTGGTTTCTGATAGGTATGCTAAGAGCCATCGGGGTTTAGCCATGTCCAGCCAAAATGCCACAACACAAGCCACTCGAAGCGGCCATCTTTATTTCACCATCACCTGCAAGACACCCAGTTTGGGACGTGGCCCCAGCACTGTAGGTAATCTTTAGGTTTTGCAAAAGCTGCACCAACCACCGCCAAATTGTACGCTCTTTCCTATAAACGTAGAGCATGTGGTTACGCAAAGAAAAAGAGCAGCATACAGCAGACACTAAACGTTTGCACAATCTGTGGCGCTCGGAGTATGTGTGTAGGCAAGGTAAATAGACGCGTTTTATGGGCAACCATGCGAATGGCAGAGGAATGTTCGCGAACGCAACAATCGATCGGGAAATATTGTGTCAATAATATAATGGACGATCAGGTTTTCCGGCGATGTTTGGAGGTGCAGTTTGTTTACGTACGAAGATGATCGTCGGTGTTTGGTTACAGCGGTTTGATCGTACCAGTTGGCTTTGAAAAATCTACTACTAAAGAGAATAGTTTATTAGATAAAACACAGTCAATCGTCGTAAAACGCAGATAAGGATTAAAAGATATCGCTTTTCCTAGAGCTCTTAATCGGGGTTGATGTGACACACGTTGATCTATTTAAATTACGAACATCTTCATAAACTTTCTCCCACCGTAACACTATCGCCCTCAGAATTATGGCTTTTTGGGCAGGACCGCCCATCTAGGAAAATGAATGTATCCTTCCGTGATAGGTTACAGTGTGATGTGTGGGCAACAATGGATTCCATCCCACACGCGAGAACCACCCACTTTAAGGGTAATAATTTATCCATAACATCAGATAGACCCTTCGGGGCGAGTGATATTACCGGTGTTGTTATCATGTTTAAAATTCTTCACCCACTCTTTGGGGTTCTCAATATATATTACTCTCGACTTAATTTTATGGTTGTTTTGTTGTTATGCCTACCGATCGTCGGCGATCGTACATAGAACCCTACGTTCGCTGCAGGCATCGAAAACTGCAGCATATAAATGCATTTTAGAATGGAGAAGGTTCTCAAACTGACAGACCGGCTTTAAACTTTCGTAGGTTTTCCATTATGCTGCTGCTGCTGCTGCTTCGTACGTGGGCGAACGATGCACCCCTTGGAAGGCTAACAGAGGTGAAAGAACGAGAAGCATAAATTATCTCTAGTTTAAATTAAATTCTTGCCTCCGTTAATTCCTCCAGAGCAAGCAGCAAGCATGTGTGTCGTGTGGGTGGCAAGCAGAAGGGCCTGGCTAATGCATTTTTCCCACTGGGCGTGCATCATGCTGTGGGCGATTGCCGGATTTACCGTGCGTCCAAATCGTCGATCAATTTAAATCCGGTTTTGTGCTGTTAAGCTATTCTTCATCACACTTTTGGGACGATATGGTGGACGATCCATCAACGACGGTAAAACAACTCCCCCACGGTGCAGGTTTTCCCGTTAGAGGTCCGTCTCATTACATTATGTCATGGCGCATGTCGTCTGTCACTCAAGTTTGGAGTCAGGTTTTCGGTTGGTGGTGGTGTATGTTACGCTGCGTTACATTTTTGGAAAGTAATCCTGCGGTGATGTTTCTCAACGTAATCTTCGCTGGAGCATTTGTGTTTGCTCGTGTGTGGTGTGTTTATTCTAATTTTATGATTAGAAAGCAGCTTTTTGTATGGAGTCTCAATATAAATACAGTAAAGTGTAAATAATCCTTGTTTATTTACTGTCCAAAGAGTCCAATCTTTATTTTAACCCAAATATTATTTTTAATACTAATTGCAGTCATTAGTCATACGACTCTTTTTGTATACATTCCCATTCCTTCCCGAACTGGACTCAAATTGATGGACTTGAACGAGGTTTTGTAAACACATATAAGTTTCGATAAACCGAACCCACAAAGCACGACACATTTCTACCGCGGCGCAATCAAGAAAGTGCATCGTTAGCATTTCCTTAGAATAACCAAATCGGTGCTAACAGGGTCCGTCCGCCATGCATTCCCGCATTAACATTCCGATGTCGATCGGGAGATGTAAAATGATCGTATACTCGGTCGAGTTGGATGGAATGTTTGACTGGTGTCACATTAGTGGCATACCTTTTTTCTTCGGTACTTGTGGGGAGGCTTGTTGCAGTTACGATTCCTAGAGATGCATGGTGTGTATCGTGTTACGTGCCGTGAGCAAGAGCTAGTAGGGAAGAGGACACCATTTTTTTCTAATTCTATCGATCAGGTTAGAAAAGCTAAAACATTCCTTGCGTTGAGCGTTGTATCAGTGCAT
>KZ061829.1:117232-133798 GCA_002091835.1 Anopheles maculatus
TGTGTAAAGGTGTTCAATTACACACGGCACGAAGCAATCTGTACCGCGGAGGCGATTGCTTACAATCTACTGCTCGATTCAGTATTCGAACAAGACTGTACATCCAGTGATAGGTATAATCATATTAACGCCTCAGAATTCGAAGCTGATTTCTTTATCAACTAAGAAATTGTTTAAGACAATTCTTTCGACGATCTTAGCATGTTCCTTTTTGTGATTTATTTATTTATTTTAATGTTATGTTGGTTGCTTTTAAAACTATAAAAAAGTTCCAAGTTTCTCTTGGGTTAAGGATATTCTTGTACATATTGTGTAGTCAACTTTTGCCAGATGTTTTAAATTACGAAATAACATTAACTCAAAGAAGAGGTGCACATCTTTCGAGGTTTTAATTTCAAACAAAGAAGATGATTTAAACACAACAACATTCCGTGGAGCTAAAAAGCGATTTCTATCACAGATTAGATAAGGATATATTAAGAAACAATCACTTTTTTTACAACCAAAAATCGCATTATTACAACCAACCCACCATTATATTGTGATGGCTACGTTCTTGTAATAATCAATATAGCCTCGTCATCAAGAAATGTAACGCATCACTTGCATCACACGATCATATGATTGGCAAACCATTAAACGGCTGATAAGCTAAGCGATCGAGCGAATGAACGCTGCAAAGAGACGTGACTCTTTGGACTCTGCTCTCCTTTCTTGGACAACCTCACCCACCATCCAACTACTCTATCATTCGCGCAATCATGTGGTGTCCATATCGGACGCGACAACACACCGCCGCAACGTGTCGCAACGTACATACTCTCGCGCCACCAAGTTCGTACGGATGGCGCATTCTATTACGCGGCGTTGTGGTGGTACGTTGATACGGTAAGCAACAATTAACGATAATTATATCATCCCTGGTGCAATCCTAACCCCTCCCCGAAACCGCCGCAATGAAACATTTAATAACAACAAAAAAAGCGTGCAATAAAAACGTTGAAACCACCCCACGTACGTCGATGCAGACGAGTTTTATTTTTACACTCACTTCGATCACAGATGCGATTGCAGCGCAACCACGATCGGAGATGCAAATGGTGCACGTGGATCGTCGCAGATAAGTTTGCGCAAAGTTCTCCTTCGAACTAACCAAGCCAAGCCCCCTCACGGCACACTGTACATTCTCTTTCGTTTGCATCATTTCCGGTTCAAATGTTCTCGCTGTGTATGGTGCAGGCACACTTGGCTTGGATTAAATGCTTGCCAAGAACTTGGTTAGGAAAGAAGACGCGGGTGTCTCCTTGAGTGCAGTGAACGGGAGGGTTCCTTTTTTTGGTTTGAGGTAACTAAAGGGTGTGTCGATTTTAGTCTTTTTTAACGCCCAATCGAGATAACGTTATAGGAACAGCGCGTTGCTGATAGCGCACACAGTGAAGTACCGTAGTGCCGTGCACCATAATGAGGGGAGGCCTTATACATACCGCAATCAAACATCGTACGATACGTATGACGCAGACGGTTTTCACGAAACCAATCGGAAGTCACTCGATTGCCACGATGTCGCGACATGGCGGTACTCCCACCACTTGTGTCACAAGCAAAACATTAATGAAGGCAGCAGTGCTTGGTTGTTTGGTTGCATTTGAAGGGGCCGTATTGTTTTCTAATGCTTCCGGGCCGCAGACGCACTGACTTTCCGTGACTTCCCGCAATGTTTCTTATGGGGCGTTAGTTTGTTGGACTGGCGGATCTCCCGGACATTAGTGGGTTGGTGGGTTTCCCGAAGGTTCTGCCAACAGCGATCAGCGGAGAATGGAAGAGCATGAAATCACGAGCAAGCAGCAAGCACTTAGATGGATGCAAATTGTGTGTGTATATGCTATTTTTGTACGATGTAAAATTTAGGACTGCAATTTGGGCGACGTTTTCACCGCAAGATCACGTGGTATAATAGTTGTTTTTAGTACTATAAGTTTACATTTTGGTAACTTAAAAAATGTGGAGATAAGTTTGGTTTAAAGTAAACACAAAGTAGAAAAATACTTAAAGATTTTTTAAAATTAGTTCGTCTTTGACATAAGAAAGTACTGTTCGGTGTTAATAGTACTCTCTAGATCATTTCTTCCTTATCTGTTTCTCTTTCATATACTGTACAGTAGCAAACAATATTCTAAAATAACACGCTTCACCCTCATACGCACTGTATCGCAAATCATAGTTTTTAATACTCCCCTGCTTGAACTGTTTAATAACAAACAGCAAATCCTGTTCCATAGATGACCCTATCAGACCATTGGTTTACCACCCTCCTAACATCAACATGGCTCACGTGTTCCAACTGCTGTTTGTCTGCTGTGACGGAGGCCGGTTCCACAGTCACGTCTGCGTACCGTCGACCGACCGGCATCACGACTTTTGTAGCATCGTACGATGTTTACAAAAACACATTGAATCACGCGATGATTCCAACGGGCTAGAATAGAATATGATACGATTTGGTTGATGAGTAATGCGCCAGCGCACACACCCCAGTACACTGGATCGATCCATTCATGAGTTCTAGCCGAAACAGGATGCCTGTTTCTTGCAGGACGTAAACATTACACCTCCCATTTAGGCTCCAACAGTGATTCTTATCAGGCGAGAGTTAATGGAACCTTCGTAAACAGTATGCGTAGGTTAAGTTAGAGTACTGATTGTATGTATATAACACAAACATTAGTTTCACATTGGATCACGTATTTCACTCGGTTGGAGAAATGTAGCACTGTTCTGTTCGAGCGATTCGCTACTTTACGGTTTAGTTCAACTGCTGCTTGTGCAGGAGAGCATCATCTTACGTCGGAACTGCGGTACCTATTTTTAACCGGCTTTTAAATGTGTCTCTTCTGCAGCAAGACACGCGAGCAAATGCAAAAAACGATGCAAAATTCCTTGCACCTTCTGTTCCTCACTTCCCTGTCATTGCTTGGCCCTTTGCACGGCATAAGAAAAGTGCATTACCCGGCATGATGATCGGTCGGGAACACAGCAAAGCGAAGACTGCCGTACACCACTGTACCGATCTTTCTGTAGCAGGATAGGACGGACTCTGCTGGTCGAAACAAAAAAGTAAGAAAAGCTTCACCACATTCTTCAAGAAGCAAGACCCGACTACAGCCCCCAAAAGAGTATCCCCAGACAAATACGCACACACACAAGCACGCTCTTGGGTGAAGCCGTTTGTGCGTGCTGCTGCTGGTGGTTGTGTGGCAACGTGTTTTCTGCACGCACTCTCCTGAGTCGATAAGAGAGCCGCTTCGTTGGTGTTCCGAGAGAACGACGCATCTGCGGCTGCAAACATTACTTTGCGTGGAGCGATCGAAAAAAAAAGGCAAGCGGCGGGCACATACACAGCCGCACAAATAGACGGCCCCAAACACACAGCGGAGAATCCGATGTGGCGCGATCCGAAATCAACCAATCGGCGTACGATTAGTGCCTGTTCGGTTCGATGCCGCCGCCATGACGTCACACGTTTGGGGCCGTATACGAAACGGCCTTCCCAGAGCGGCAGCGGCGGCCTGGACTTCGAAAGATATCCGGATGAATTGTGTACTGTCAAACACTATAAATTTATATATTTCTTACTGTTTATGTAAATAATTATTACTTTGTTATACAGTGAAGTAATTTGAATGCTCTAACGAACTTATCTTTAACGCTAAATAATAGATTATTTGATGCGTTCTACATTTACTAATTACGATTACAATTATCAACTAATTCCACTTTAAAGCCGATCATCACACACCACATAAATTCACACTTTCGTTACGCATTATTCACGCTTGCAGCGAAAAATGCGGTCAATTTAGCCGGACGAAAGCAGAAAGAGAAAGATGCGAAGTTATGTCAAATTTATGCTCGATCCACCACGATGTGGGTCAGTCCATTCGGTGGCCACCGGTAGCCATTTTGGCATTTAATTTCAGCCAGCTCGCTTTTTGTGAAATATTTGCAGCAAGCTAATAATAAAATGATGTACAGTCGGTCGCACATTTGGCTTGTACTCTGTACCCACATTTCGCACGATGCAACATCGCAAATCGTGTGAGGAGTTATGTAAGTGTGTAAACACACACACAAACCAACAACAAAAACCATCTGATGAGACCCATCTTTTTACTACACGCGATGATCGCGCCTTTTGTTAGCAACATTAGAGAGAGGTAGAGTCATCTCTTTCGTCGGGTCAGAGCACAAACTCCGTGAAGGAAAACAGCTTTCACTTTGTGTAGCACGTTGATGCACTTTTTCTCAACAGTGTGACATTAATTAGCCTCTGCCCGATAGTTGACTTACGTGCTTTAAATTGCATTCCGTTCAAGGTAAGATAAGATTGTTGGTCTCCGTTACAGTGTCTGCCTAAGACACTTCATTTAGATCCCCTCTTTCGAGCCATGCGCGTTTGATGTCTTATAAGGTGTTTCCCAACAGCACCAGCGAGAAGATTATGAAAGCAAACAACTTGCCAGAGCTACCGTGGCAAGTAACTGAGTCACGGTCGGGGTGTGTCTTTTGTACATTAGTCAACCACACATCTGGAGATCCAATGCTTCCCGAAACACATTCCACTCGTTCGATTCACTAGTGCAAGAGGTGCTTAAGACGACGATCCCGCTTTGTGAAGAGCACACTCACACTACGCGGAAGGAGAGAATAAATAATTTTATAACAACACACCAGCTGTAAAACATCCAAGGACTCAGGTTTCATGGTGCGATGACAAGTGGTGAGTGATATTGGGGAGGGTTTCACTATCTTGAAAGCGCACCAAGTGTCACAAGAGCATAAAATAAAAATTGTCAAAAGTCTTAACACTGCCCGGTTAATAAGGATATCATGCACCGCTAGTCTAGGTGGTAAAGATCACACCCTGTCGGTGTCGGAGTCGGAATACGGAGCGTTCGGTTTGTATTCGATCAATCATCACTAACGAGGGAACAACCAGTTCTCGTTCCTTCCGTCTTCCGGGACGGGTTCTCGATCTCTGTGATGGATTCCAGCTGCAATTAACGCCTTCAACATCGTTTCGGCCCGATGCATATCCCCGTCGGTGGTGGTTTTTAGTTCCCCTCGTTTGAACCCTTAAAACGTAAGAAGCAAGCCGGTCTCTGTAGTTATATTTAAGCATGCAAGAGTGCATCACATCACGCTGATGTAATATAATGGGGTTTCTTCGCTGGTGGGCACTTTTGGAAGTTAAAAAGAAATGCATCTTTATTATCCACTCCAATCTGTTGCGTTTGTTTCACGTTCAACCAAGCGGCATCAAGAAATAGGGGTCCTTCATATCATAGTTTTACCGCTTTCGAATCTGATGGATGTTGGGGAGAACCTTCAAAGTCAATAATTCGAAAGCCCGGTTAATGTTTGCTTGTGGACACCGTATTGGGAAAAGAAAGACAAATTGTGTGTTTTGCTTTTCAACGGTGTGGGGCCCTTAGTGTCGATCGATTTGAAGGAGATCGGTTTTTTTGGGTTGCATTTGTTTAGATTGGTCTCGGAGTACATCTTTCACCGTGATGGAAACCAGCCTTTACGTTTACCGACCTCGTGCTTCTCGAACCGGACACGCTTCATCCAAATAAAGTCAAATTATCCGTATCGAACTTATCCGTGCTTCCCTTGTGTCTACAGTTGTTTTACAACGAATGTGTTCTATTCCTCCGGTTCTTCTTGTCTTTCAATCTGGAGCGAATGCACTTTGCGGTGTTTGTAAGCCATCAACAAACGAAGGAAAGGATGGAAAACAGAATCTCCCTCTGCTTTTTTTTTGAAACCGTATTCTTGGTCATGCTTTATGGAAACGCATTTCTTTCCGCTTCGAGGGTGGCGCACATGTGTCTCGATCACGCGATTTTTATCGTACCGCGTGTACTAAAATCGTTTCTTACTATGTTTTGGTTTTCCTTTGCTGTACTTTATTTTTCTGCGTCGCATAAGACAGTGCGCGCGTAGCAAGTCTCAAGGTCTTCTCGTATCGTATGATCGTCCAAGTTTGCATTGGTGTGCATTTGGCGGACGATTTTGTTTATCTTCAATGCATTGGAATTAATTAAAGCAATGAGTCATGCACAAACACCACACACACACACACACCGCCCATCGCAATGATGAGCATCACTAGTCGGACTGGCATTGAACCAAAACGATCTTCTTCAAGCCGGACGTCAGTAAACGATTAATTCACACACAGCAAAAGCGTTGAGCCATCTGTGCTCATCATACACAGCTTTTAGTTGCCGTTGAAGACCGTTCAATCAAAAACCCAACCCCGTCCGTGCATTGATCTTCAAAACTGACAAGGTCAATTTTTCCAATTTATAGTACGCGTTCGTCTCCATTGGCATTTTATTTCCATTTCCACAATTTCCAATGGGAAGTAACGTTTGGCGAATTCAATTCGGTATGATTCAATTTGATGGCAGAATAGATTGACTTTTGTTCTAACCTTCGCCACCACCTCGGCACACATATCCAATTTGCCAATTATATCGCCAAATGGCGTGCAAGACAACGGACAGAGCAGAGCCGTCCCCCGGGGTAGCCCTTTGGCGCATGGAGAAATTGACGACGGCAGCGACGAATCTTCCCATCACGTGATGGTCGTAAGGTGAATTGCTGGATCAATTAAGTTTAAAGACAAATTGATGTTTAAAGGAATTGTCCGCCGTGGAGAAGTGGTTCGTGAAGGTATTCTCACCCATATCGGTTTGATTGTGTTGATCTATGGCATGACTGTTTGCTCCCTCCATTAACGTGGCTGTGCGAGATAACAGACACTTTCAGGGATGATTTTGTTCCCACGTGACCGGGCTTTGGTTGATGAGTGCTGACAGTAGGCAGGCTGATTATTATTCCATTTAAATTATTGCAAGTTAGAATAAGCATTTTGAGCATTAAAATTCTGACTAGATGTTTCACAATTCGCCTTAAATCTGATTCGGTCTTAGGTCTTGGAAAGGACATCGTTATACAGGCGACCGTCATCATGACTGTCACTTTTGATGTTCTCTAACGCCGTTGAACCGTGTTCTTCAACCTCCCATGATGATGCAACCGTGTGTCATGTCACTGGGCGGCATCACTGCCTTGGTCAGTTTTTGGCTGCGCTTCGCAAAAGTACGGAAATAAAAATAAACTATTTTTGAACGCACGTACGCGACTGCTTTCTTCGACAAAGTGTCAGTAATCAGGCACCGACCGAATGAATGGGTGGCTACTTTTGG
This sequence comes from Anopheles maculatus, assembly GCA_002091835.1. Taxonomy (NCBI): domain Eukaryota; kingdom Metazoa; phylum Arthropoda; class Insecta; order Diptera; family Culicidae; genus Anopheles; species Anopheles maculatus. The sequence goes on from KZ061829.1 coordinate 124,510, forward strand.
GTTGAGTATTGTTTGTAGTCCTTGTGATGGGTTCAAAGTCGTTGGCGTCGTCGAGAATGCCTGTCCTTCCGGCTGAAGAATCGCGTGATCTGATCATCCGATCGTACGGTATTCTTGGCTTGGCTTTTAAATAAGACATTAGCGCAACGAATGCTCCCCGTAATCTTGAATGATTCGAATAAACAGTAACCAAACAAAAAACGTTTCTTTTTGCTGGCTTTAAAATCTTCATCATGAAAAAAAGATGACCCGTTACGATTACTTGAGGAAAATTGGTTACATGCTCCAAATTCTAAGGTTAATGCATTGCTGAGTTGAGGTCCATCAGTAATGAAATTCATTACAGTAACAACAGTGTGGTGTCATTTACGATGCACCACACACCCCACTGGACGATGCATTTGAACGGTTAAAGGACGCAAATTGGAGGTTCAAGTTGAATGTACCGAATATACTTAAACCCTGATTAACCTTTATGACATTAACTTGCCCTGCTTGATTCGTTTCTGTGACTACAATTAGCTTATTTTCGACTTGATTTGATGGACAAAAATGTAAGTTATTTACTTCCAAATGTAGTATCAAGTTTTCTCTTAAAATCGCTGTTTATTTGGCACCTAGTTGCGTGCGTCAGCGGAAATAGTGAACCAAACGCTTTACGCTTTTCAGACGATTCGTTCCATTCTACCTATTTTTCTTTTTTGGCAACTTGTGACGTACACTACAAGTCGCATGACGGTCAACGTTTTTCTTACCATCTCGTGGGCCCCTATTAAAATCTTCCATTAACGTCTCACTGTAGCTCAATTTGATATGGAACGTTTTTGTTATGTTATTACTTCACACGAACCCTCTAATAATGGATGATGCTCTCCTATACTTCTCACCACAGTAGTGCTGTTGATTAACTCGATTGTGTTGCTCTTTTTCCTCTTGCAGGTGTGTTGACAGAGATACAGGACACCTTCAAGATCGGTGACGACGAGGGTGGCCTCCTGCAGACGGCGTTCGTGCTATCCTACATGCTGTTTGCACCCTTGTTCGGTTACTTGGGCGATCGGTACTCGCGGAAATGGATAATGGTACTTGGCGTTACGCTCTGGAGCACGACCACCCTGGCCGGATCGTACATGAAAACGTTCGGCTGGTTCATCACCTTCCGCGCACTGGTCGGTGTTGGCGAGGCGTCCTACAGTACGATCGCACCCACCATCATCTCCGACCTGTTTGTGGGCGGTATGCGCTCCAAGATGTTGGCGCTGTTCTATTTCGCCATCCCGGTTGGATCCGGTTGCGGGTATGCAAGGACACAACGGAAGCGGCCTGCTGTAAGAACGTAAAATCTAAAGTGTTCTTTTCCTTTCCGGCTCGGTATAGGTACATCGTTGGCGCAAAAATGGCAAGCATTATGAACAGTTGGCAGTGGTCGCTGCGTGTGACGCCCGTGCTCGGTGCGATCGCAGTCGCGCTTATCATGATGCTGCGCGATCCTGAGCGGGGTCAGAGCGAGGGTACACACCACATCCAGGCCACCTCGTACAAGACGGATGTGGCCGCGATCGTACGAAATCCTTCGTTCATGCTGTCGACGGCGGGCTTTACCTGTGTGGCGTTTGTGACTGGAGCGCTCGCTTGGTGGGGACCTAAATTCATTCACCTGGGCCTAATATCTCAACCGGGCAACGAACATATTACACTGAACGAGTAAGTATCGAGGGCGTGCTTTGTGGTTTATTCTATTTTCAGCTTTTTGGAACCTGCCGGCAGGAGTACAGAACATCTTAGATAGCCTTCCAAAACAATAACCATTCTCCTCCTTCACATTCTTCCGGAAGTGTATCGTCCCGGTTTGGAATTGTAGCGATGCTGGCCGGTTTGATAGGCGTTCCACTCGGCACAATCCTGTCGAGTCGTTTACGGCCACTCTACCCGAACGCTGATCCACTGATTTGTGCCGCTGGATTAATCACCAGCTCACCGTTCGTGTATATTGCACTCGTTGTCGTCAAGTACAGCGGTGCCGGCTGCTTTACGCTAGTGTTCATCGCCGAGGTAGCTCTCAACATCTCGTGGCCGATTGTGGCAGACATGCTGTTGGTAAGGAAGAACGCGCTAAACACGAAGAAGATCGATGGATAAGACGGAACGGTGGAGTTGCACGCGATAACGAAAACGGAAACAGTTTCAGGAAGGCATCCTACACCGATTAACCATTTTATAATCTTACAAATTACTATTTAAAATTACTTTTACCAACTTCTAGATGTGGTCGAAATTAATTAAATTTTCCATTTTTCTTTTTTCGTTTCTTTTCGGACCTCTAATGTGTACCATTGCCATTGTTACCATTGCTATCATTTTGTCTATATACTATCGTGTACCTCTCTCGTACCTGTTGTGAACCACGCGCACCATCCTACCTGTGACAATCTATGCTCCTGTGTACCACCAACGAAAAAACAAATCAAACCTTAAACAAAAACAAGGGTATCGTTCATATTCGGCGCCATTACAATGACGACCGGCATCATCGGTGTGCCGCTTGGATCGTACCTGTCCACCCGTCTCAACGTGAAGTTTGCAAAGGCCGATCCGTACATCTGTGCGGCCGGTTTGCTACTGAGCGCGCCCCTGCTGATCGGTGCAATGATCTTGGTGCGGGTGAATATTTACGCGACGTACGCACTAATCTTTTTCGGCGAACTAGCCCTGAATCTCAATTGGGCGATCGTGGCGGACATTCTGCTGGTAAGAGACAATCACCATACCTTCGTACTGTGTACTGTTACTGGTCACTTTTTGGCTGCTACTACATCTGTCACTACCTATATTAGTTGCTCTGCTAATAATACAGCCTTTCTCTCGCTCTGTTCTCTGTGCACTGCAAACAATCTACTACTACTACTACTACTACCACTACTCACTCACACACGTCGTTCGTCGCTTTTGATGCTGTATGCTTTTGTGGTCGTCCTTTGGTCGTCCTTTTGTTTCGCAGTACAAAACACTCGCTCGCACGCACGAACAATACTTTCGCTTCCCTTTCCAGAACTTTGTGGCACACTAATACGCCGGTGATCGGTGATAGTCTTTGGCACACTAATAAATCGGTGATATTTTATAGCTTTGTGAATATAACGAATTTTAGTATTAATCTAAATCAAACTTCATCCAGTATAAAGTATTATTACGTGCCATAATTATTTTCACGAAACCATTCCTTTGACGGCAATTATGTGCTTTATTTCGTGCGTGTTGGCAATGACCAGCCTTACGCCAGCTATCTTCAATAGAAAATCTAACGGCAGACAGTCGCCCGTAAAATTAATTACTGCCGGGTACTTTTTACTACCGACCTGATTGATTTTCCTACAACATTTGTAAAGTAGAATTTATTGTAAGGGAGAATTGCTTTCGTTTCATGGGCCTTTCAGTCACGTTTTAATTCCGGTATAGCACCACGACGAAGTGTGCTGATAATGGTTCTGTTTTATTTCTGATAAACAGAACAGGACTGGAAAGAATTTTCTAAATCAGTTTTTGTAATCCCTTTTATTGTGTATGAATAGCTTTTCTTTCCTACATTTTTACTAAACAAATAAAATGTCTATCCTTCGTTTTTCTTCTCTTTGTTTGGTGGAAGTATTTACGTGTGTGTGTGTGTTTGTATATGCGTGTGTGTGTGTCTTTTATAGTGTAGATTTGTTTGTTGTGTACGGTGCTTTTGTTGTTTAATGTCTAATCATCATTAAAGCTTTTATTTCAAAATTTAATCAACATTTTTGAGAGCTTCCAAATTATCGACGGCACGGCCTTGACGGACGAGGCAGACCTTGCAACAAATGATCCGTTTTGTGTGTACCAATGTAAAGCAAAGCTTTCATCGTGTAATTTTTGCACTTATCTAATACTACCGTGTCCAACTGTGTGGCCCTCTTCATCCGACGATCGCCCAAAGTTGTTCAATTATCAGAACGGGTGGACACCTCCTGATCCTGTCATCGTTGTTCGCTACTGCGGGTGCATAGATTGTCACGGAAGGAACGAGCGAATTACGGGTTCCGTACGGATGTTTGCTACGTTTGATTTTTCGTTTTTGTTTTTTTTGGCAAACATATTCTTGTATCCGTGACGAGAGGTGGTAGAATGGCAAATTCACGTACCAACGAAACTAATGTTTTTGGTTTACGTTTTTTTGTTGTTTTTGTTCGTCCGTTCGAACGTTGACAGCAGGTCGATGCGCGTTTAAAAATACCAATCGAAATCGAAACCGGTTCACTCGCACAGGCGCGCTGTCTGTTCTGTGCCTTTTGTTTCTACGCATTCTTCTCGCAAATGCGTGTGGCGCCATCTTTTGAGTAGTAGTGCAAACAACGTTCTTTTACCGCACAATCCGTCCGTCGTTATCATGTGAAGCTCTCAGAAAGTTGTTTCTTTATCCATTATCTTTTTCGCTTTTATCGCTTGTGTTTGAATATGAGAAAAATGCTAACCATCCTTTTTTTTTAAATCTTACAGTACGTTGTGGTACCAACGAGACGATCGACCGCGGAAGCCTTCCAAATTCTTATCTCACACGCATTCGGTGATGCCGGCAGTCCTTACTTTGTGGGTGTGGTAAGTATTGCTTGCAGCTCGATACGTTTGCGAAAGAAAGTGGAGAATTAATGCTTCTCCCTATTTCCTACTTTCAAACGCACAGATATCGGAAGCAATCAAGCGAGCGATTCGTGTAAGTGCTGACGCATTATCATCGAAAACGTTCCTGCACATAGCGACGACACAATCGATCGCCGTACTATCGCAGCTGGCCGAAAATAGCACCGTTGCTACGATGGATAGCCCACTCGCCGCACCGCTCACCGAAGATGATCCACCGCTGATCAAGTTCCGTGCGCTGCAGTACGCCCTGTTTTCCACCTGCTTCGTGGAGATCCTCGGCGGTGTATTCTTCCTCATCACATCGATCTACATCGATCGGGATAGGGCGCGGGTGCAGGCAGTAATACTAGGTAAGAAGACTGATCCAGTGTGCCGAAATCATCTGTTCACTCCACAGTAAAGGTTTGCTCAATTCTGTGCCGCGGTCGCACACATACACACACATTGCTGTTCTATTGTTTCGCATCGCTTGGTTTCGCTATTCTCATCGAGTTTTGTATTCTTTTTTACTCTGTATTACTCTTTTTACGATCTATTTCTTCTTCAATCAAATCCGTCGTTCATCTCATGGCTTGGCTTGTGTTCCGGGGGTATGGGAATGGGTGTTTTTGCTGCAATATGTGGCGCGGCTGCTACAGGCTGTCAGCTAGAGCTAAGCGAGAGTTCCGCATCGGACGGTAATGGTACGGACGATGGTCAACGATCACCGGCCGGTCCCAGTACTAGCGGTACTGCCAATGCCTTCCCGGGCTCGACCGTGGCCGCTGCATTCTAACGGCGGCAACAAACGAGTGAGGTTATCTAATTGGTGGTGTCCTTCGGTTCGTAACGTCCGCTCGCTGTCCCGGCCCTTGTCCCGTTCTTGTCCTGTGAAACTTATCTGTGATCCGCCTGCCATTTGTGTTGTGTCCGTCCCTTACCCACTCAGCTGTAGAAGAGTAGCGTTACGAATCGAAGACGGTTAAGAAGATGGTTCAAAGTTGATGCGACGAGCCTCCCACCGGGTGCACGCTTCAGTACGAACACATTCGGACAGTTATGGAACCATCCATTAGAAAAGCTCCTAGTCTTCTGCTTTAGGTCAGTTCTTGCTCGTTTGATTCTTAAAATGTGTTCGTGTTATGTACGCTGTTGTTGCTTACCGTGTGTGTGCTGTTTGTTCGTTTAGTTAGTTGATTTGATAATAGTGTAGACTTTGATCTTGTTTGTACTCTATTCTCTTTTTGTATGTTGTCCTTTTCACCTGTTTCATATAGATTAGTAGACCTTCTTTTTAAAAGAGTTTGTTGTTTTCATCCCTATTTGTGCTTTTAAATGGCTGAGTTTTTTTTAGTATTTTGTTTCACTTTAAATGTGTCGGTAGTGTGTGGATTAGAACAATGTTGTCGATAATCTTCCTTTTTGCATAATTTCTAACAACACTATTCTTTACATTTTAGGTGATGAATCAAACAATGCTTCAGCGCACCAGCTAGGAGGATCCGTATCGGACATGGAAGATGCGTTACCACAAAGCACACGGCAATAGAGATACGTTTAGAACTGTTTACATGCAGAAAGTCTATGATTTCTCCCCGTGATGGGGGTTGCATTTCGACAGCTGATGGCTGAAAGGCTGTAATAACAGCAACCGGATCGTTCATCAAAGATACCTCGGTTCCTCTAGCGTCCCGGTACTAATGGCCGACGATGTAGGTTTATGAATTTGCTAAGGAACGAAGCGATGGGTAAGAAAGGCCAACCACAGAACTGAACTCCAACCGAAATCCCGCACCGCATCAACTGCTGTCACGGAAATTCGACATTGCTAAAGTATGTCAATACCGTATTTACATATAGACACACACACACACATATGATAAGAGGATATAGTAACACGGAATAATGTTCGTGTTCGGAATGCGTATCATCACATTATTGAGAGCAGATTTAAGTTTTAAGAAGCAAACGCTCGCTCTTGTTTTTTTCCACACACCCGGGACAGCGTTTCGATCGAACGATCGTGTGTGCTGTGCTTTTACGAGATAGTGCCGCTAAACGGGGCGTCCAAACAATGTAAATAGCTGTCCCAAACTCACCCCCAAAACAAAAAATAACTAAAGTGTCCTGTTGCGGCATCGCACGTCACGTGTCGACCGGTTAGGTGTATGTAAAGCGAAGTAGAATAATTAAAACCAACGAACGAACCTCCTGTATACGGATGCGATTCTGTTGTTCGTTCGTTTGTTTGTTCGTGATCGAAACTATGATTGTCTCGAGTTGGGGTGAGTGCATAGAATGTGTATGCGAGTGTGTGTGTGTGTAGGATAAATGGCGGTTTAGGTATGAACAGTATGAAAAACAAAATTTAGGATAATGAATTGGAGTGGGTTGCAAACATAAGCAATAGTCTGTGAAAACGAACCCGGGGGCCATTTATATATTGCTGCAAAGTTTTTTTTTCTTACTACAGTGCTTGTTTAGGGTATCTATATATATAGATTATAAGAATGATGTGCGAGAAGACGGTCGAAAGGAATTTGACACAGTACATGGCTGTTGGTAATTATTCACATAGCAGGTGTAACGGAAACAAAACAAAAACCAAACGTTTTTAGGCGTTAAATTTGACTGAAAATCAGAATAAGGAATAATCTGTACGAATCGATAAGGATAATAGGGGAACGGTGCAGTCTTCATCTCCTGGCCGCTAGCACCCTCCGTGTGGCACTAGTGGGCTGAAAAGATTTAATTTATCATTCTTTGTTTTCGTTTCAATAGAAAAATCGTAGCGTTTTTTTTTTGTTTTTTCTCCGTACACTAAATTTAAGAATTGTAATGTAATGTATTAAAATTTATACAAAACAACTCAAGCACGACGACGGGGTTGCGAAATAATAGGACCCTATTGTTAATAGTTGGGAAACGGTGTAGAAAGACTTTAAGGTACAGTTGAAATGGCGATAAAAATCTGGAAAAAACACATATTATTTATTATTAGATGATCTGTTTTGCCTTTTGCTAGGGCAAAAATGAGGCAGTATAGTGTATAGAGATTATTGAAACGGGAGGAAAAGACGACGATGAAATCATTCAGCAGTAGCGGGCGAAAAACGAATGAAATAAAAGAACAACCAACATATGTACTTTTCATGGTTGTGGGCTATTTGCAAGAAAGAAACGATACGTTTGGTGAGTGGTTGTGTTCTTATCTGTATGTTCGGTAACATTCTAGTATAACAACAAAAATATTCTGTTCTGTTAACACCAACGGCGATTTTAAACGGAAAAGCCTTTTCAACGCATGCCCTCCCAAATGTGCCTTTTCGCTTGACATTTCGCTTGATTCCGAATCGAAACGTCAAACTCGCTAGCAAAATGTAAACAAACAACATCCCAACCAAGGAGGGGTGTAAAACGATACTCCACCAATTCCGGTTTAAAAAAATCGGACCCATTTAAAGTGGTTCTAGCCGATTAACATACCCGTCGTCCCGCTGCAACACCTTCCAAACCCACGAATCTGCCTCACCACAGGAGTTCCGATCGGCAAATGTTCAAGGCCAATACTTCACCGAAGAAAAACACTCGATCCCTTTTCAAAGCAATCGTAGCGTGTACCGCCGTGTTTTCTTTGTTTTCGTTTCAATAGAAAAATCGTAGCGTTTTTTTTTTGTTTTTTCTCCGTACACTAAATTTAAGAATTGTAATGTAATGTATTAAAATTTATACAAAACAACTCAATCACGACGATGGGGTTGAAGAATGCCGTTAACAAATCGCTTCACGGTGGGAAGCGAGATAATAGGACCCTATTGTTAATAGTTGGGAAACGGTGTAGAAAGACTTTAAGGTACAGTTGAAATGGCGATAAAAATCTGGAAAAAACACATATTATTTATTATTAGATGATCTGTTTTGCCTTTTGCTAGGGCAAAAATGAGGCAGTATAGTGTATAGAGATTATTGAAACGGGAGGAAAAGACGATGATGAAATCATTCAGCAGCAGCGGGCGAAAAACGAATGAAATAAAAGAACAACCAACATAACGTACTTTCCATGGTTGTGGGCTATTTGCAAGAAAGAAATGATACATTTGGTGAGTTGTGTGTTCAGTAACATTCTAGTATAACAACTAAAATATTCTGTTCTGTTAACATCAACGACGATTTTAAACGGAAAAGCCTTTTCAACGCATGCACTCCCAAATGTGCCTTTTCGTTTGACATTTCGCTTGATTCCGAATCGAAACGTCAAACTCGCTAGCAAAATGTAAACAAACAACATCCCAACCAAGGAGGGGTGTAAAACGATACTCCACCAATTCCGGTTTAAAAAAATCGGATCCATTTAAAGTGGTTCTAGCCGATTAACATACCCGTCGTCCTGCTGCAACACCATCCAAACCCACGAATCTGCCACACCACAGGAGTTCCGATCGGCAAATGTTCAAGGCCAATACTTCACCGAAGAAAAACACTCGATCCCTTCCAAAGCAATCGTAGCGTGTACCGCCGTGTTGTGGCCGTAAGCCGGAGATAATCTTGCTCGCTTATCAGACAACGAGCGTGGAGTTTGATTTTGAGTGAGCGCGAGAAAAAAGAAAAGAAAGTGACTTTAGTGTAAGCTTCCTTGCCTGTGATCATT